>NJDC01007337.1:24167-38797 GCA_002245475.1 Calephelis virginiensis
AAATCAAAATATTTCCAAAAACTGACTTTAACTTCAATCAATACAAACGGAACAATACGAAACCCAAGTCTAGGTTAACAAAATAATAAGTATTATATATGTATAACTCAACAACTGCTGTAGGATTTTGACCTAATTCTTGTGAAACTACCATTTAAATATCACCTATCTTATAAAAAAAAGAATCACTAAAATCCATTCAGATTTGACGGATTAACGACAACAATATTGTGGCATTGCAAGCGTCTCCGCTTTTCATATCAGTTACAATTTTATTAAAGGGTAAAACGATATACTAAATTTGCCGGGTTAGCTAGTTTTATATGAGAACAAGCATAATGCGTATCAAATTACTGTAACATGGAGTTAAACAATATCCAAGAATAATAAAGATGCTCAATCCTTAGAAATACAGCTGAGGGTTTATTTAACTTAAACAAAAACATTATTGGAAAGATTGAGTTGAATAAAAGAAAACATCAATCATAAGGTATTACATGAAAATGTATGTTTTCTTTGCATTCGTGAGTAAAGTTATTCAAATATATAGAAATGGATTTTTTTGTTTATACCACAAACTTATAAATAAGCGATGGACTTCAAAAAGGAGCACGAACATAAAAACCCGATAAAAATACTGTCGCGTTCATGTTGTGTGAAAGCTTTGAAAAAAATACAAATAGTCAAACAAGGGGCGAGGGAACCCGCGCAAAACGACGACGGCTCTGCGTGAAGCTCTTCTGCTTTCACACGTTCATACTTTTCACTTCATGTATGTGTGTGAGACAACAAATAAGCCTTTCAACACATTGAGGCTTTAACCAACTTTTTTTTGTATTTATTAACCAGTCTCTAAGGATTTTACGTTATACGAAAACCAACAAACAGACAAATTCTGAATTTCTAACAGCAAGAAATACCACTTCTACTTATTAGACCAAATAATTCGCCGCATCTTTCATTGTTCGCATAGCTAAGGATTACTATTGTATTTCTAAAACAGTGTATCTGAACAAATATCAATCAGCATAGAAAAGTAACTTCGGACTTGTCTGGGATATTGTTTAATTCAACTTCATTTTTATTTTACTTCTATCCTCCATTTCCTTTGGGAATTCATACAAGCATGTTAAATTTTATGGAAATTGGTCTAGCAGTTTATCCATAAGAGTGTGACAGATAGACTTTCTAGTTTACAATATTAGTTTAAAATACAGTAGTTATAAGAACAAAAATATTTCATCGACAATAACAATATAATCAAAGATATCAACCTTGTTATCAGTTACAGCTAAACAGGTGTTAACGGTGTGCGTGCCTCCACAGTGTTTGTCACTTTTCTGGCAAAACGGCGGCACGCATGCCATATCGCGTGACTGAAATTCGGGAAATATGCAACTTTACGGAGTACAGAGTAGAGTAAAAGTTGTAAACTTTTATTTTCTTCTTCCTGTTTTCGAGGAATTGAGGGAAATAAAATCACATAAAGTTTTACAATTTTCGGAACTTTATGATCTTAAATTATATTTATACAGACATTCTATTATTTCAATGAAATCGTCTTTTTAATATTTTCATGTCCACCAGTAGAATAAACTATTTTTCTTTTTAGGGCTGCGTATTATATTAATGTGAAACGGAATCGCATAATAGGTAGTTAAAACTAAGATGTATTATTTATGTCGCTTTGCAAATTTTATACAAAACTGGAAATAAATTTCAAACCCATCCATTAAAGTCTTCAAAAATGAGGTTCCTTAACCTTTTTTCTGTTTTCGTTTGAAAGGTAGACACTCCCGAAGTTGTAAAATGTGTTATTCCCCTTTGACTTTAAAAATAACATAGTAATACTCGTACTCATATCACGACAGGTTTTGTAGTCTAGTCATATTTGTGTAACTATTTTATTCGTGAGCGAATGAATTTTCCGTGTACTAGCAATCAGTTTTTACGACGTCTATGGAATGAAACTCAATGCAGCTAGGTATGAAACTAGTAAACAAGATGTAGAGACATTAACCTGCCTAATTACAAGACTGTTTAATACGGATACATGATGAAAGGTTACTCATAAAATCAGAAAGGCCGAAAACAAAATGAGTGCGTCTTTTATCATTAGCTTGATGTGGTTAGACGAAATGCCGTGAAAACATTACCCAAGAGATCCCAAGCAATCTCATGCTTTACCCCTATAAAGATAAGGTACATTCCTGATTACACACGCATATAGGTCAATCGTTATCATACAAATAGCCCCATATTAAAATAGGGGAAGTTCTCATCGATAGTAGGCAATTTCTAAATTACACTGTCAGAAAGAGCTTAGCAGGGTCTGAGCAAACGAAATTTTAAGTGGACGTCAGAGTTGTCGATAAATTTGTAGGTAGGTAATCCAATACATTAAATCAAATGAAGGCGTATTATTTACGTATTGGCAATAATATATTTTGGAGAAATATCACTTTACATGGCCTACTTCTGTTAGAGGCTTGCGCTTGTCACCCCAATCTTAGATTGGAAACGCATCTTAATACTTTGTGGACAGCCACCAAGTGCACTGTTTTTGAAAGTTGTATCTATTGCTGTCAGCCAAAACATTTTGTTCAATTGAACTTACCTCCGATTAATTTTTTGTTTAAAATTTGTATCCCATTTTTTTCTCAAAAAAATTAACTACTCTCTAAATTTCACTTAAATGCCAGTTTCTGCATCAGTAGGCAAATATCAATATTTTTAATTATTTTAATTTATTTTTAAACTATATAGGTTTAATCTTTTTTTGTTATTTCTACTCATACATAGTAGCAATAACATTAACAAGTACATTAAATTCAGCAATAATCTTTTAATATAAAATCCAAATATTCAAATGTCAAATGATAAAATTCTCGACAATCACGGATAACAATAATGAATTGCTCTGTGTTGCATATCATAATTGCGCTGGTCTCATCTAGGGTCCACAATGCTCGGCAACAATTAGCAAAGTTTTGAAAACCTCTGATATGGACAGAGATCGGCTTGGATTACTGGCCATTGTTGTCTCGTCCCTTTGTAAAAACAAAAAAGGCATTTCATTACTCTTTGTTTTATCTGGCTTCGTGGGTGATCGGAAATTGAGATTTTTGTATTGGTCCGAGTTAATTACAAATATTTATTTATGGTGATGCCCTTTTTCTTCAATTGTTTGTCCTCTTATTGTTTGCTCTTTTCATGTTTTTGTTTTTATCGTTTATATGGAATTGTTTATTGCGCCCTACTTTCTCGTGATTTGGTCTATAGATTTTAATAGCAAAATCTACCATTCTAAAGGCTTCATAAATTGTTTCATCACTATTCATAGCTTAGGTCAGTCCACCTGTAAATATTATGTTCTTAGGTTTGCATAAAATTGATACACATCCGATTAAATCTTGCACAAGGCCATTTGCACATGATTCGCAGAAGATAAAGATTTTATAGCAAGTACCTGATGGTGATCCTGGCTGGTCAGTAATAACTCTGGGAATTGATCATTATAAAAAACTTTGATGTGATAATCAATATGCACAAAATCTAACTTATCGCCATTGTCATTTTAGTGTTGATACAAGTTGTCCTTAAGTTTTGCTATTGGAATACCGGATCCATTTTTTTACACTGGACAGTAAAAACCGGTTTTTTACATAAAAATTTTACATAAAAACTTCTTGTTTTTGTTGCTTTGCTATTTATAATTGAGCACCTGATTACGAAGTTTAGCCAATTTTCTTACTACGATTTTTGTTAGTACGATCTTTGTATGTAATTCCGCACATTTATCGCGGCACGTCCATCTTCATATCGTGCAGTTTCTTCCTACTATTTCTGAGTGCCAATTATGCACTTAATGCTATTTTGCATTTCTCCCCAATTAAAATTAAAGAAAGAAATTCACTTTCTGATTTTAGACAAGATTATTACCGTATACCATACTTTTCTTATCCAGAAAACTTAGCGCTTTAGTCATGTTCACTAAGAAATTAATATTCGCCATTTTGTCGACCGATGTCAAGCGTAGCTTGACAGCAATGTCGACCGGAAATCGAGTTACGATGTCCAATATTGATACAATTGTACCAACAAAATGAACCGATATAACTACAGGAAGGGTAGTAATTTGATTCCCAATCGATAGGAGCACTTCTTTCGCTGTGACGAGAAAAAGAATAAATTTATTGGTCCTTTTCATCGTAAATTCCGCAACGTTTGAAGAACCAAGGCCTTTTAATATCTTAGACCAATTTTATCTTTCAACCTAAAGAAAGTTTAACTGCTAGTATCTATTAAAGAATAGCAAGGAACCTGTAAAAGGCAAATGTGGATTTTGTTGTTAACATCGTGACCATATACTAGGTGGCAGCCTTTCGCCACCATAACGTCAGTGCTCGTCTGTGCCACGTTCCGATGGAAAAATTCCGGTTACCGGAAAACTTACAGTTAGAATTCTTAAGGAGGAGGAGACAGAAATTTAATAACTTTTTGCTAATGCATTAGAGATATAATTCGTGTAACAGTTTTTCGGTATGCCATTTTAGCGGCTACCCTATCCTCAAAGCTAAACATTACAAATCCGAGAATATCGTTGTGGCAGCATGATAGCCTCCAATGATGAAACCAAGCCGGGCTAGTCATTACAAAATTCTGCCAACTTAGTTTTAGTGAAAAAATATAACGCTTGAATTTTGGAGGCTGCTGGAAAAGAAAATATTAGGTAAGCCTAAATATATGAGTATAATCTACAAAATGTGATAAGTAAGAAATTTGAAATGAAACGGTAAAATAATATATGGATACTAAATGTGTATTCAATGTCTGTCTTCGGCCTTTTTAGACAAGAATAGCAAATTTTAAGTTTGTTGTGGGTGGTTGCCGTATACCATGAATCCTTACGTAAATTTGATTAAATATTGTAATCGTAATTAGGCTCAGCAAAACTGCAGCAATCGTGCAGTCGACTATTTAATTTGGTACAAAGAGTATAATAATATACCTATGATTTGGTACCACGTGGCGATTATATATATATATATATAAAGATAGCGAATGGTTGTTCCGTAATTGTCAAACATAATTTTTATCAACAGCCTACTAGTAATATTTTAGTTACATTTATTAATGCACAAATTTTTCACCTATCTTGACAACGTCATTGAGGAGTAAATCTATTTGTGGAATAATAGAAAAGTAACATGACCTCGGAACCATGACCTATCTTTTTAAAAAAGAACCACCAAGATCGGTCGGCTGTTGACAGAGTAAAGGAAAACAAATAAACAAGAAAACAAAAAAAAAACATGCAACTGAATTGAGAACCTCCTACTTTTTTGGAGTCAATAAAAATGTAACAAAAGTTATTAAATGAGGATTTGTCCTCTGCAATCTCAGTGGCATTAATACAAATGTAACATTCCAAATATTCTGTTTATTTGATATTAAAAAAAAACATTGTCTTTTATTCAACTAATTCAACATTTGTCCGTCAAGTAATGGAAACATGAAAACTAGTAATTAATGTTCTTTACAAAATCATGTTTTGAATTTGAATTACCTTCTTGTATTTATAAAGAATATAGTTTTTATGTTTATGTTTGACATAACTTTATGATATGGTTATATTAATTACCAAACTCTAGTATACATAAAGAAGAAATGTCATCGCACATACAGGTAAACTTTGTCGCTCGTTAGAAATGCTATATTCGGGTATATGTTATGGTGTTTGTTGGAAATCATGAATGTATCGAGTGTATTACTTATTGTACTAAACTATATCACGTTATCTTAGTTATATTTCGGTTTGCAATTATTTATTACGTGTGTAATTAATCAAGTTATTTTTGGCATAAATTAATTGCTACTACTGATATTGTTAACATGATTATCTGAATATACACTTTAATGTTATGTTGACCGGTAAGAGAAGTTTCGATCTTGACTGACAAGATTGTTTATTTTTATTTATTTAATCATTTATTGTACACAAAAAAACTTACATAAACTTTAAAACTAAAAGACTTGTATAAAAGGTCATTATATTTTAATATTACACAATTGGCGCTAGTCCGCAGACGTTGTCCAATTTTAAAGCAGTAAATATATTTGGTTACATGATCAAGGTTTGTTTTATTGGAAGAATCTAACATTTTTAAGCAGACTGTTTAAAAATCCTTTCTCATTGTTATTTTTTGTAACGTATAAAATTTGTTTTTATGTGTTTGTAAATTGTAGGTGTGTTTTTGTTTGTGCGTTTTAGGTTACGTTGAGTTAAATTTTTAAATTGAAAATAAAAGTAAAACTATAAAATGTAATTTTTATTTTTTTACATTTTTAATAAATTAATCAACATAAATGATACTAAATATAAGTCTATAAAAAATAATTAGTATTTACTTGTATTTGAAAAATTTGCAAAATACCTTAGAGAATACTTTATTTTTATATGATTGTTATTAACCTACTAGCCCACTTGGCGATCTTCGTATCGCTGTTACGTACAGCTACTAAGAATGTGTATGGATAAAAGCATTGTTTTTCCCATTGTCCCTGAAATTTTCACTGTTTTTTTCTATATGATATCAGAACTTTTTTCTGACAATTATAACCAATACAAAAAAATAATTAGGAAAATTGGTCCATCCGTTCAGCCGTAATGAGATAACACGGGATGTGAGGATTCATTTTTATAGACATAGATATTAGTTTAAAATTTTAACCACTAGCAAAAAGTGATAAAAAGCACCGGAAAACAATTTTTATACGTATTATTTTCAATGAGTGGACGTGATTTACATACTTATACTCTTTAAAACCCCACAACTAACGAATCTCCATATTTCCTATATATCGTCCTAAGCTGAAGTATCGCGTTTGTCTATCGCATTTACGCATTATATAATATTGTGTATTCATTTATAAATTCACGCAATTTACATAAAAATACTTCTGTAATTATATTTCAACCAATATACAATTTAGAATGTAGACTTAAATCGTCGCGAATTAATAACATTTTTAATTATTTATACGGGATAGTCACGATCTCTTTTTATTTTATTTGTCGATATTTCGGCCTAGTTGCATAGGCCGTGGTCACGACGGGACTGCGGCGGCGAGCTGTAACTTTTGGCAGTAGGATCTACTGACAGATGAGCCTGTCAACCCTCCGTCTAATTCTTCTTTTTTGAACGTCCTTGTCACTATCATTTCTGGGCACTATATCGCGACACACAACACTAACTATGTCTCTACACTTTACGGCAATTTTTGTAATTATAGCCCGGCACCGACCAACAATTGGATCCCACGCCTAAAGAGATCGTGAGTATCCCGTATAAATAATTAAAAATGTTATCAATATCCAATTATTATTCCATCACAAGAAGGAGCAGTTGTCTTATTCCATGCAATATGGTAGCATTTCTGTAAACTAAGAGCATTGAGCGTGTCAACATGATATCTATTGACCGATCGGTCTCATACAAATCGCTAAACTACACACACACCAATCTCCATATTAATATTCACACTAATATATCCATACAGGCTAATTAGGTAGCGGGGCGCGTCCTCTTGGCTGAGATGATCACTACACTAATACGATTTAACTAATATATAAATCATCAGGTACATCCGTAGCATGTTGAACTCAATTAGTAGATATTCCTATTTCTCAGTATTGAATTTCAATTCGTGTAAAAAAGAGCAATTAATCAGAATTGTTCAAAAGAAGGAACAAAACATAACAATAAAATCTGAGATATCTTGAAAAGTTTAAGATAAGCAATAAATAAGTAGCCAACAATTTCAAAAAGTATCAAGATCGAGTTCATAATTACTATGAGGGTTCCATAAACAGGATGCTCATACTCGTATCTGCGTTCACATAGATTAATTTAAAAATTTTCATTACATATAAGAAAATGAAATCCATGAGATGAAAAGGCGAAAGCATATTGATTTACTAATTAACTGTTCTGACAAAAGAAGTAATGCTGAATTTAAAAATCTGAGTGTTGGATTTTAAGTGGGAATTTTGCATGAGTAAATTTACCAATTACCATAATTTTTTACCCTCTATAAGACAGTGACAACATGGTGGCATGTAGGTATGGTGTATCATGTTTTTGTAAACTTTACTTGACAACAAAAAATATCCTATTAATTGAATTTCTTTTCAGAATCAGAATCAGAAGCATAATAATCTTTATTCACTTGAACCATACAAGTGGTATTTGTGCATGTCGACATTTTTATAAACTACCCCGGATCGGAATCGCGGCCTCACACTGAGAACATCCGGCGAAAGAAACTCAGCGGACTTGTCTTTTTTCAATAATAATATTTACAATATAAACTAGATTAAAAATACAAATTACAATCAGATTTTAACTTAAATAAAAGGTTAACTTAAATAAAAATCACATTACAAATTGCAGTGGGAGATTGAAATCTCTATCCCCAAGCATGTTCATCTTCCAAATACTCTGAGACCGTATAATAAATAGCCTTTTTGACATAATTTTACTTTTATACATTTTCTAAACTTATTGAAAGGTCTCTAATACCAATGGGCAGCTTGTAAAAATGTATACATTGACCGAAAAAGGATTTACTAATTTTATGAAGACGAGTTTTGTATACGGCTAGATTATTTTTATCCCTCGTATTTACATTGCAAACATCACATTTTTTTGTAAACATACGTAGATTTTTTTAACATACATTAAATTTTCATAAACGTAATGAGAACTGAAGGTTAAAATATTTATTTCTTTGAATTTTTCAGACAGGGAATCCCTTACATAAAGATTGTAAATAGCTCTAATAGCTCTTTTTTGTAATACAAATATAGTATTTATATCAGCAGAATTTCCCCAAAGAAGTATCCCACAAGACATTAAACTATGAAAATAGCTAAAATACACTATTCGGGCCTTTATTAAATTAAATTAGCCTCAATCATTAAAAGCCATTTTGTAGAGGATTTGCCGCCTTTTACACAGACAACAGTTATGTAACTCGCCTACACTAAAATTATATATGGAATCTATTAAGAAAAAAAACATTTTTTAAACGTAATTTCTTTTTTGTAGTTTTTATTTACGCTATAAAATTCCTATTTTTCTGTTTCATCCCAATTCTATTTGGTGGTCTTGAAATTACCAAATTCGCTGTACCTAGGTCTATTAAGTTTCAAGTTATGTCGTAACCCGATTGAAAGAACCTAGTAAGTGACTGCTTTTGTTGTTTGCTTGCACAATTTTGGTGAATTTGTTCTTCTCGTGCATTATGAATATACACAAAGTTTTGAATATTGCATAGGAAATAATAAATTTAAATACGGAATCCTAAAAAATATCACCTGAATGCTCGTTTCTCCATCTTCGATAATCCCTTTGGGGACGAGCCCCAAACTGCCACAATTTCCATTCCAAGGCCTGCTAAGCCCCGTAATTATGTCGGCATCCCGCTCGAAAGGACCCAGAGGGTTCCAGGTTATGAATTGACAAAAGATATAACTGACATCGCGGAAAATGTAATAATTTTTCTGTTGTAGTGCGCCGTCAACATTGACGTAGAGATTTCTGTAAATATTTTGTAAAATTATGTTGTTTTGGAATAAATAGCGTTTGAAATATTAGAAAGAGATCATAGTAGATTAGAAGAACATTATAATCGGTCTATAAGAAGTTATCTTGATGTTGCTCCTTAGAACAACGGCTTTTGTCATTCACACCGTAAGTGTGAATAGGTGATAGAGTTTTGGGGATGAATTTACCGAATAATTGATCTTGACCCAATATTTTTACGCGCGTCTTCTGTGTAGAATAGAACATCAACCTTTCTAACTGGCACCACGTATGAGGAGGGCATAAGTTAACCAGCAAATACACTGGTGCTCTACACCAACTTGCCCATGATGACATGGTGAGTTATAATTCAGTCCTGACGATAAGGTAGTCGGTAGACCTGAACGCTAGGCCTAACACTCCAGCCCAGCAAGGACCAACAAAGACAAAAAGGCACCTTGAACATCTATGGTATCTCTAGTGTAGTGCATATATGTCTCACCACCAGGAAAGTTTCTTCGTTGTCTTATACCATACAAAAACTTATTCCTGTAAATCCTTGCCATGGACGTGTCCTGCTTAGAAAGTAACAGAATAGAAAGATGATAGAGTTACTCATTTCCAACTGGTTTAAAATAATATAATAATACTGAGGGACCTGTATGAAAACGATGACGAATTAATTCAAATATAATCAACACTCCATAATTATTATAGAGCACTAATCACAATTTGTTAACATCCGATAACACGATCTTAATTGGCTGCCGCATTACACGGAGAATGTTGTACTTTTAACCAACTTCCAAAAAGGGCAAGGTGATTTCTTCTGCACCTAAATTTTTTCATGTGTATTAATCGATTACTTCGTAATTTATAAATAGAGTGGTCTCCATACCAGCAAGTCTGATTCTGATTATTGGATCACCGGAAAATCTTAGAAATCACTTAATTTTTGTTTAGCTGAATTACTTATTCAAAATCAAAGTCGGTTTTTTGCAGTTTTACTGAGCTTACATTACAATTACATTAAATTAAAATATCCACCTGACACGATGGACACTCGCCGCTGTCATTTACTGGTTTGTGAGGCAGGATAGCCGTTAGACTTGCTTTTGCAAAAAACTAAAGATCAGGGCTTCAAGTTACCAGTGCAACACTGAGTGCACAACTTCTTTCGCCGATTTTTTCAGTGTGGCTGCTACTCCGATCCGGTGGTTTGTATCAGTGTGATTAACACAAGTATCGCTTTTATTGATTATGTGTTTAAAGTTTCCTGATTCTCCCATTTTAGATGTTTGTACGGGACAGTTCTTACGATTAGAAAATTTAGCAGATTGTGTGCCATTCAAAATCCGATTACTGCACTATCCTGCAATCTTAACACCTAGATCCCTATAGCTCGCAATGAGGTGTTCACATACCTACACCGAAATTCAATTTCGTATATATTTCTTATTATTTCAATTTTATCTTAGCTAGAATATATATAACGAAATGAAAGTCTGAATGGTTTTCATACTAAGCATTACCAAGATTGCGAAGGAGGCATTATGTGACATCCCATATGACAGATTCACTCATCGTGCTACATATGAACTGAATTTGTTTGTGGCTTGTGTGAGCTCCGAAAATTCTTATTATTCATTGCGATGTCAAACATTTTTAGTCAGATTCCTTTTTAGACATTTTTAGACAGACATGACGATTAATAGCTAAAATTAAAAAAAATATTTATTTGCGGAATATGTGTGTTGCATGTGTGGCTTGCTTGAATGCAACTGATTAACACTACATGTGGCTCGTATACACTTCTTTTAAACTCTAAAGATTTTAATTAATTCTACAGAATTTCCCCAAATAGGAATACCATATTGCAAAACTGATGAAACATACCCATGATACGCTTAAAGAGATGCATTTAAGCTATTCTCTTACACATATACAAACCCATCAATTTTATAACAAAGTTATCAATTTTTATTGCAAGGAAGTTGGTAAAATCTACATTTATTATTTACAGCATTATTAAAAAAAACATTAAATTTTTTGGCCTTTCTATAATATGGCTAAAATTAAAATAATTTTGTCTTCGTAAGATTTATTTAAGATTATTTTTATTTATAGTCAAAGTTTACTTGTTTCTTCAAATAAATCATTGTTATTTTTGCGTACGATGCGAAATATAGTATCGTAAATAATAAAATAGATGCATGAGTGGTATTATATTCATATGTTATACATTTTTTTGTAGTTTTAAGGGCTCGTTTTGCAATTTTGATTCATATTTGTCCACATAATTACGGCTTGCTGTTGTCCTCTCTCGGTTTCGAGGAGAGTTTTGTTAGTAATCTTACAATGTGCCTTGTTAAGAGCAATAGGTATTTAAAAAAAGGCTGGATTAGTGAGAAATAAGGCTAAAACTTAAAGATGATGAATATTACTTTATTCATAAAGCTTGAAAACATAAACGTATATAATTCAAGGCTTATTAACTCTGTTAATGTTAATCTTTTGCTACGGAGATTTGAAAAGAAACATTAAATATGTAATTTAAAGTAAATCACCGCGGCAGGGTTACCTCGATTTTACGTAATATAATTGGAACCACGACCAGTTATCCAATCATCATAATATCGGTGTTTATGATTGTCACGTTCCGGTTCTGGTAAGAATTTGCTAACGTAACTTTGACTTTATATTCCAGTCTCAGGAATTTAACGTACCTTTAACATCTTGACTGTTTATTGGCAATAAATATCTCTTGCCATCATGAAACATAAATATTTATTACTTTCCTACATATACAATATAATTAAGGACATTGTTTTGTAATTAATAAAAAATAACACATACAATATCGCCGTTAGTTGTTTGGCTAACGCACAGGTCCAACTCCATCAATAGTCCACTGATCTTTAATTCGATTTCCGACGCAACGTTTATATGAAGAACATATTTTTCATTATTTTTTATTATGAGTCTTTAGCGCATTTATTACGATATTGATAAATGAGTATTTACCGCAACTACCGCCATAACATTGTACGTAGTGCTCACTATATACCAAAAGTGACGGTTGTCTCCTACCATTGAGAGATATAAGATTTTAAACTTAAATCGTCGCGAATTAATAACATTTTTAATTATTTATACGGGATACTCACGATCTCTTTTTATTTTATTTGTCGATATTTCGGCCTAGTTGCATAGGCCGTGGTCACGACGTGACCACGGCCTATGCAACGTGAGAAAAAGAGATCGTGAGTATCCCGTATAAATAATTAAAAATGTTATTGAGAGATATGTCTAATTATTATATACTTCTTATCGTCGGTGCTTGATGGAATTCCATTCTTGATACAATTTATTTACAAACACTTGTACTTTTCACAACATATTTTAAACAAGGAGTTGTTATATAGCCCTGATGATGTTTATATAGCAAAACCAGTTGGATAAACCATAAAAATAAAAGTATTTTGTGGAAAGTACAAGTGTTTGTAAATAAATTGTGTCTAATTATTCACTGTCAAAAAGTAATAATTTGCTAAGTTGTGGTTAAATTACTTCGTAATTATCCTATAGATAGTTATTGTGAAGATATTATACGCTTGCAAGAATTTGAAATGACCAAACTGTATGCCTGATAGAAAACGATAAGCGCAAGTCTGCAGCTCTGTGTTAACGGGCATTACTATCCTTTGAGCTGGAATTTTAAGCCTCTTATGTGAGCTTAGCGGCTGCTTTCAGACCACAACAGGCACTGATATTTTGGTTTATTAACGATTTATCCATACCACATAACCTATCAAACATCTAATGAATAGTGATGTTTTTGCAAAGTGATGTGAAGATGTGTTATTCCTGTCATCCACTGGTAAAATAATTCTGACGTGGCAGTTGACGGATTACTCAGTAAGACTTGTAGGCAGCGCAAAGTCGACTCTTTCGAAATGATACAATTTCCTGTTGTCACAAGTGCTATTAACTTGGCTAACAGATATACTGTTCACAAAGTAGGGCTTTCGATATTCCTACTACTGCATGAAGTTCAATATTTAAGCTTTTGCTCGACACCGTACCGTCAGGCGTTAACGTCTTTTTATAGAAGACGTGTATTTCTTACAATGTAAAAGTTTGTTTGCTGACATGCGTATAACTTGAAAAATATATGTTTACTTTAACACTTTATCAGACAGCCTATAAGTTATTACAGCACTACTCTTCCAATTATGCGCTTATGCTTTAAAATATTTTTTCTCTTTCCACACTTTATACTTTTATTTTTTTTATTGGCTAAATTGTACTTACATCACAACTCTATATAGATATATTTAAAATACATTCGGATTTCCGAAGCTTGACGAATATAACCGAAGCGCGTAATTTAAATATTACTACAGTCTATTATGTGTTAAACGCTAGTATTGATAAAAGATGGCGCTGTACTGTTATACATCGCGCAACTGAGTGACACTGGTCATTTTTACTTGTAAAATTTCTAAATCAATAAAACTGTTCTCAACCTTGGCATGGTGTATTATTGACATAACCACCGGGATATCGGGATAACTTTTTTGGGGACTTGTACATGGTCCTTCGAGCCGGATAAGAGAATCAGCGGGAGCAGTGCATTCCTGTACAGCAGTGCTGACACAGTGACAGGTTGTTGCTGATAGTACTAGAAGGAGCAGTGGGGTCCACTGGTGGGGCCACACCATCAGCGACAAGCAGAGCGGAGCGGATACGGAAGCGGAAATTGGACAAGTGTGAGTGATCAGTGAAGTGTGAAACTGTGAGTACATTTAATTAATTATGTTAGGGACTTAGTTAAATTTCAAGAATATTTGAGACTTAAAAAATTTAATGCATGAAGATTAGACTTAGAATAATTTGCAAAAAAGTGAAGAGACGGGGAATCCACGCTCGTTTTCAATCAGAATATTAAAGTCTCAAACACTTAGGCAATTTTCAACTGCAATTTGGACTTGTAACATTTTTCGACATTGTGAAGACTTAGAAAATAATCGGAAGTTT
>NJDC01007337.1:40582-76869 GCA_002245475.1 Calephelis virginiensis
AAAAATATTAGCGTTCTACACTTCTCCTGCACATATACTATAAGTGTGCCAAATTGAATGCTTCTGCGTCCGCGCAATTTTCTTAAAAAAGGGTCCAAAGATTTGGTTCACGTATTCATATATAGATTAATATCGATGGCCTTAATCACAATTTGTGTAATTTTCAAAGAAATGTTAAGATTTCGCTAGAATATGAAACTGGATGCTGAAACGCTTTGGCACATACCACGAAACACCTGTTTATAATTTCCACGTACGAACAATCCCGATGATCCTGTTCCCACAAACGCCACTTAAATTCCAATCACGTTACCGTCACGTCATGAAATGAAATACGAACATTAGATTCCGTAATTGCAACGCAATTGCAAATCCTCATTCATATTCCGGGCTCGCACGGATCGTGTATTTCAGCTTTTTATTCAGGAAAGATGGCTATCGTGATTCAAATCTTTAATTTAAATGAGTTATGAATATTGTTTATGAGATTTTATTGTGGTTATCGTGCTACGTGGTGGAACTTTAATTGGACTAAGAATATATTACTAGTTTAAATACAAATATTTTAATAGAAGTCCGGTGTAAATGGGGGTGGGGGGGTGGGGTAAAAATAATCAGACCTTGCTCAATTTATTAAGCTCTAACAGAAAAAGAGGTGTGTTATAAATTTGACGTCTCTATGTGTATTTGTGCTCCAACGACTTTCGTGAAATTAAGCAGAGAGTTTTGGAAGCTACAAGTTCCAGATTAAGTTGTATGATATTAATGTGAAACCCTCCTGTTTCATACAAAAAGGCTTTAAGTAAAATAAAATTATAATCATAAAAACATCGAATTTGAAATTGATAACCTCCTCGTTTTTAGGAGTCACGGCTCTCCTGATGGTACGTACTAAAAAGTGGCCTGTGGACACCATAGACGCTACCCTTGGGCACACAAAAGCTTGGGTCCCTAGGGCACAAAAACTTGGGGCTCTTTTGGAATAAAAAGAAGTCAAATTTAAATTTTTTTCACTATGATTTTTTGGGTAACCAATTACATTATTTTATTACACTATGTCATTAATAATATTGGTATGCTGCTGTTTTTCTCTTCTGAATTTCTTTCGAGATTTCTGTTGAGCGAAATCTTCTATTAAATCCTTAAACTCAATTTTCTGAAGAATGTCACTTTCTATGCTCATAATTATTGACAAATTACTTAGTCGTTCTTAAGCTGCGAAATTGAATGCTCCCGAATTAGGACTACTAGAAAAAAGTAATGCACCCAACCAAAATATTTTAAGGTTAAAAGTGAGTGAAATAGTCGATCCTTCGGGCCGCTTGAGTATAGGGGCACTAGCCCTCTGCGAAACCAATCAGAGTACCAAAAAACCATTTCCTAGGACAGCGACAAGTGCGGCTGATATATTTCGTAGTTTTAAAAAGACGTAAAGATAGGTACAGTTGTAAGAAACGTGATGGTGCCGAGTAGGATTAGATAATAGAAGAAGCTATGAAACAAATACCAAATGCAATAAAAATAATGAAACAGTTAATAGCATTAAACTTAAACTAAAACAGCACTTACTGGATAAAATTCAATAAATATAATGAATGTTATTGTGATAAATAAACAAGAAACTTAAACTAACATTATAAGAGCGTAACAATATATTTTATATAATATGTACTCGTATAATAAACGATAAAAATAACTACCTTAATTCAAACCGACTTCAAAACTAAAAAATATTAAAGATTTATGTCGGTTTTAATTAACATAGTTATATTTATTATACATAAACTAGCCGACGCAGCAAACTTCGTGTCGCTTGGCATTAACAGCTACCACATACCATTCGATGCTCCGATAGTAGCGCAGTCTGCCGGTTCCAATGTAATGCATTCCAAAATCAACGACTAGTTACAAATAAAAAAAAATGTTAAAAACCTTTTCCAGTGGTCCAAAATTTTGAATCTAAATCATTCTCGAATACTCGAATTCTAGAATATTGGACACTCACAAAATTTCATCAAAATCGCTCCAGTTGTTAAGGAAGAGTTCAGTGACTACAAGATATAAAGATATATGAGATGTCGTTGTTATAGTTTAAAACTTCTCATACCAAATGAACTTTAACCGAAGATCACGCCAGGTAGGCAAGGAAGCCGACGTATAAGTGAGAAGGGTTCAAATTTTAAAAATGCTAACGGGCAAATAGACTAATATTGCGTATGATTTGCTTGAACTTGTGTGCTTTCCGTCGGTAGTGGTAGCGTCGAATATTGTTTGGCCGCTTCTTATTCTTGTAGTTCGTCCCTACATTATTGCGCTGTACGAACTTGCACCTTTAGGAGAAGAAACTTTGACAAGCCTCATAAAGATGTATCATTAAAACTTATGATTCATTAAACAGACTGATAGTTCATTAAAAGGTTTCCAACTCTGGTGTTCATTGTTTCTGTATTATTTGCGGTTGCTCTGTTTTCTGAATTAGTTTTGTGTTCATTAAAACCTAACCTACCCTGTTGTTTAGCCTCAATGGCATAAAACTGTTTACCTACTCTACCTACTATATAATACCCCTCCAACTGATTAAATTTGGGTAAAATTTTTACCTGAATTTTAATCCGATTGATAAAATGGCAGAATATTAGAAATTCTACAACATGGTTGGTCGAAGGCGTAGTTATAATGTTAACATCATTATAACTAAAACGCAAACCTACCACTTGATTTTTTATGAGCCATGAAAAAAACTATATATATTTTGCAACTAACATATTATTTGTTATTAATGTAAATACTGCTGAAAATGTGTTACAGATATGGAATGATTGATATAATTTCTTGTTAACACTTACAATATTTACAAAGATATATCTGAGAAACCGTTATTTACCCAACTTAAAAATACAATAGATTTTATTTGAAAATTTAGCAATTCATATACAAAATAGAAAGATTGAAAAAAGGCAACTCAGGTTGGCAATGCACCATTACCACCTTTGGTGTCTCTAGGCGGCGGGAATTTCTTACCATCAGAAAATCCGTCTGCTTGATTGCCTTCCAATATCATAAAAAAAAACTAAAAAATGATAAATGATAAATGTATCGCCTCTGTGATCTAGCGGTTCAGGTATTGGACTTGACCGCATGAGGTTCCGGGATCGAATCCCGGATCGGGCAACAAGAAGAAAATTTGGGTTTTCCAATTTTCTAATTAAAAAAAATGTTGCTCGGGATTGGATATGTGCCCGGTTGGCGATAGGCTTGCCACCTATCACATTGTGGGACTTAATGTCTTCGGCTAGTCGTGGGTGCCCTGGTTGTGCCTCTGCCTACTCCTTCGGAGATATGGGCGTGAAGATACTTAAGTACTTTTTTTACTAAAAAATGAAATGGTACGGATGATACTAAAAAAGAAATTAAAAATCAGTTATCATTAGAATAAACCATGATATTTATAACACATCTGCAATGGTTTGAAAATTGGAGTTTATCAATGTCATGTTGAAAAATATCGTTCCAGACACTACGGAGTTGTTATTTTTTTCTTCAGAGCTCATCTTTGTGGCTACGAGAGCTCAAACGGTGATTGTGCTGGCCACCCGAGAGCTGCTGAATCTTTCTGCTGCAATTAAGCTGTTGCCACTCTTTGAAGTATGTGGATGGGTACTGTCTAGTGCAAACCGAAAATATTGGTATTCGTTTTAGAAAGCAATCGCATTCAAACGCCTGATTTTGATAAATTGCAAACAAAATGCAAACTTAAAAAAAAACAAAAAAAATGTTGCTCGGAATAGGATATGTGCCCAGATGGCGATAGGCTTGCCACCTATCACATTATAGGACTTTGTATCTTCGGCTAGTCGTGGGTACCCTGGTTGTGCCTCTGCCTACCGCTTCGGGGAATGGGCGTGAAGATATTTTTTTTAAAACGCAAACTTTTTTTTCGTTAACAAAACGTGGTTTCTTTCACCAGGCATTTTTTTCCTACAAACCATGTTTATACCGCTTGGGTATGTATAGACTTCTTGGAGGTGATTTAGAGAGAACTTAAGTCTAATAATTAGCCCAACGCTTTTCCGGGATTTTGCCGGGATTCAGGATAAAACCCAAACCTGTACTGTGCTAAGCGGATATTCACACACAAAGTATTCAGCATTGTAGTCTTTGGATTGATAGTACTTCTTTGACAATCGGGTGTCGTCTAGTAATTAGTATTAAAATTAGTAAAAAAAAGGTGTAGTTTCAAATATTCGTGAGGATGATTCGGCATATTTAGGACGTGTAGTGCCTTAATAATGCTGTAGAAGTTTATAAAGTTTGGTTTATGTTAAAATTGTAAGCATAATTTTGTCCACAGAGGTTTGACAGCCATTTCTAAAAAGGCTTGTATTTTTTGTATAATTGAACATAATGTGAAATTTCATTAGACCGTGTTTATTTCGAGCCTGTAAATAAATGCTTCCATACAGTTTCTGCCAATCCACATTTATTCAATTTTGTGATTTTGAAGTTTACGACAAAAGTAGACAAGTTACTAAATTGCACTATAATTAAAGTATATGATTCATTAAACAGACGCATAGTTCATTAAAACATTTTCAACTTCGCTATTCATTGTTTCAATATTATTTGCGGTTACCCTGTTTACTGCAATGGTTGTGTGTTTATAGAAAATTATAAACGACCTGGAAATATCGGCTTTCCATTATTGTGTGCGATTTGTTTACGTATTTGCTAAATCTCGATGTTGTTCTGATTTAGTTGATGAATTAACTATACTCGTGTTTGCCATACCAGCTATAGTTTACATACGAATGCAAAAAACACCAAAAACTTACCGTATTGTGGTCTTTGGACCTGTGCTTTTTACGTGGCAAATGGCAGACGAGTATTACAAGTATAAAAAATTGAAAAAAAAAATTTTTAATGAGATATTATTGAAGAAGCAGCAGCAGCTAGATTTCATTATTGTAAGAAATAGGTATTGGCGCATTTACTTCAAAAGTGATAATGATAAATAAGGCTTAACATTGACTCATACATTTGTAAACTTACCAAATACTACCATTCAAACTGAAGCAAGAAACCGAAGTAAATATGATATGATTGTATTACACTATTATTACTAGTTACAGAACTCAATCATCTGAATTTCAATTATTCTTTTATTATTCGTTAAACAGCTAGAACGACGTTCTTCATCTTGAGACAAAGTTTAGACAGTCCATCATTTGTATTGTTGTTATAAATCTGACGTAGCAACAAAGCGTGCAATAAATCGCGACAACTAAAACTCCCATTATGTAATTAGGAATTCACTGAAACTTCATAACAAGTAGTGAAATGTAACAGAGCTCATTTTCTCGCTACAATTAACTCCTGAACGTGGAGCAATTAGTTTTAATTAGAAGCTCTAGGGGAAAGCAGAATGGGGACAATTCAGTAAGTCCAAAATGGACGATTTGAATGTCTTACTTTATTATGAGATATTAATTTTTAGTTACTCCAGTCGTGGAGTGTTTTATTAAGTTCATTGAGTGGTATTTTTTTTTCGTGGAACCGTAAAATTTCAACGTGGATACTATGGGCGGATATTTAATAAAGAAAAGGCCTAATCCATATTTTGAGTGGCAATACTTTGTTCAGTTTGTTCTCACGCACCCTAGGATTTCCTAGACTACCCGCAAGTAATTATTTCGTGTTTGGTGCCGTATGGCCAGCTTATTAAAAAATTCATCATATGCATTCATTTTACCTAGTACAGTACTTGTATCTATACGGAATACCTAACACCACCTGTTCCATTTCAGTCTGCGCTGCATGCAATTATACTCGTAAGAAAAATGTACTGGTATTTAGGACAAAATATATTATAGCTTTCCAAATGCTTTCTCCAAAAAATCTAGGAAAATATATAGGAAAACAAAGCTATCGAAATGATATTGATTAATTTTAATATTTTATTGCAAGGTCCGAGCGTGGAACTTAGCAGCGGGTATTATATTGAATAGCTATTCGAAGCAATCCTTATGATAGGCGATAGGGGACCCTGATACCAAGTACATCTAATATACCACATTGACGATGAATCAGAGGTGTGTAACGATCTCCCTTTTTACATATTGATGTGATACCGATCTTTTTTTATGATATTGGTAGACAAACAAGAAGACAGATGTCCTGATGGTAAGAAAATCACGCCGCCTAGAGACACCAAAGGTGGTAATGGTGCATTGCCAACCTGAGGCCGGGATGTTAGACCTCGAGAAAAAGTAAGTTTACCGGCTACCTAACCCTCCGAACCAGAACACGTAATGACGTTATGGCGGCAGGAATAGGTAAGGCGGTGGTACTAATCCGGGTGAGTCGCTGCGAAACTCTACCACCTAGTCAGATGTCACCGTTAGTGACCGTAAGCTCATGCTCGCCTTTAACGCGCTGCCTGACAGATAGGCTGATGGTCTATTCTGCGAAGAAGCCCGGACCAACATGCGAAACGGAACACGGAACATGGAAGCTTCAAGCCACACACTCTTACAGAGGTGATTGCTTACACTGACAGGAGCAGTTTTATAGGCTTAATGTTATAGTCCCTAACTTAGAATGTTTAATTTAAATCAGTTGAATAAATCCAATATTCTATTAGCAATCGAATAGAAAAATTAGACTTTTAAATCCAACGTCTACAAAAATATATTTCCATTCAGTTAATTGAAACTAGAAATAAGCGAATAAATTCGAGCCAAGGAACTTGAATATTCATAAAGAAAACTACTTCTATTTCCACAAATTCCCCACTTGATTGCACTTCAATAACTTTCCCTCATTTATCGATGCGTGTTTGAATAAATATAAATCTTTAACGACTACTTCAGCAAATATAGCAGTGAATAAATACGAAGCAAAAAGATGTGGCATTTACAGAAACTGCCGATCAAACATACCTGCAGTTCATGCTTAGACTTAACAAAGTAAATTCAACTTTAGACGTTCAAGTTTGAGTTCAATTTTATTTTTAGGGACACGTGTAAACATACTTTGAAGTATTTTTCAATTGACTTGCAGGGTACGATTTTTGCTGTTTCCTTAGTTTTCTGCCATGTTAAATTAAATATTTGAAACGGTGGTAAAGTTTTTACACACTTGTTTGAGTTAGCGTCTCCCAGCATATCAATAATTGAAATAGAATTAAGTTAGTTTAACTTTATTTAATTTAGTTTCCCAAAATCACTCGAGTGTGGATATTAGACATGACATTTATAACGGTCCTGCATTTTTCATACTTCGGATTAAGTTATTCAAGTCGTGCGCCGGTACCTATATTGCACAGGTCCGACTATGATGCAAAAAAAGTTGCTCTTCCGTTGCAATGTTTTGCAGAGAAATTCGTCAAAACCCTTCTTTGGAGCATGTCCCATTCGAGTTCAATGAAGTTTACGTCAGCTGATTGAGCGGGCCAGCCACAAATTATAAAGACTTATTACAGGGCCAGCCTTAGTCCTGTTCCTGCAACCACCTCGTCAGCACTTTCGCTGTGTGCGGACGGGCGTTATCGTGCATGAGCGTGGATTTTTTAGCCCTTTTGTATTCTATGGGGGTAGATTATCGGCACAAGCACCTCGTTACGACATTTTTTAGCCGTTATGGTGTTTCTGGTCCAAACGGGGTGTGTTCTTCTACCAAGATGAATTCCAAACCATAATCGCCCCCCGTTGTGGTAAAATATGACTTCCTAAGGATGTTGCAAACGACCAGGGACTCGCCAAATACGAAGTACTTCTACGTATATTGGATGGAAGCCGAACTGGGACTCATAGGTTAACAGCACTACAGATCACTGGTCATCTTCCCGAGCAAATGTACACGAGCCCTCTCTGATCGTCGTCCGTGATTTCCTTCGATTACCATGAAGCTTCATACAGACTTCTAATAGCTTTGTCACTCACAAGCAACTGGTGCTCTGCCTGCCTCTGAACCAACTGCATAGCCGTAACATTTGGATTTTTACTCGCGGCAACTTGCAAAATTCGGTGTTGTCGTTGAGTAGTTATGCGTGTCCCGCCTAGATGTTGTATTTCAGCAACTTTAACAGTAGCCCTATGGCTTGACTATAACCAATATATCACGTTTTGTCTTATGCCAATCTTCTCAGCAATACTCCGTTGAGTAGCCCCAGCTAGGAGCATACCAACGTGACCTTAGCATTATTACATTAATACGACTACGACGAGAAAACAGAATGTTACTCAGATGCCTGGTCTAAGTAACATTTCTGGGTTTTGAAATAGGACTTCAATCCGGTGATGACGAATCCCTAAATCAAATATAACAAGAGTTTTGTTTTGTTACAGAAGCCGATTACACACTTGACGATTCGTTTTGGAATGAAGAAAGCCCAGTTGGTAAGTAAACCTAACGTGAAATCTACACAATTTTATAGCTTTATTAAATTTTACCCAATTTTGTTGTTTTGCTGTTTTTATTTTACAAGAATTTTAGAAGAACATGGACCAAACCCTCCCTTCATCCAGCAAGCATAAAACTTATACAGTAATTATTTAATTACTTTTTATGAAATATCTCAATATCAGATTATCAGATATCACTTACAACTTTAAATATTTTCAGGGCAAACTTTGTATGGTAAGTGGTCCATCTCCTTTATGCAAACCTCCATACATATTACGTCATGTTAATTTAGTCTTTCAACATTGTAAATTAGAAAAAAAAACATACCGGCTCTGTCTGTCAGTTAAGCAAATTTTAATGAAATTGCTGCCCATATAGACATGGACACAAATATATGGGGTTGGAAGTGAACATGGACGTAAGCATAGACATGAATCTCAATAACGCAATGTGATGCAAGAAGCAGCTATTCTCAATACTTCAGCATCTTCTGCTTTGATGAAATACTGGTTTTCAGTTAGAATTAGTAAAACTAACCCTAGTGATAAACACAAGGACATAGGTTACAAAAAACTGGGAAAAAATCTAAACGTACAATTACAATAATTATCAAGTTTCTCAATTTCAATTATACAATTTTCTCCGTGTTAGGTCCGGGCTCCTTTGCAGAATAGGCCATCTGCCTTCCTGCCGGGCAGCTCGTAAAGGGCGAGCATAGGCTTACCGTCACTAACACCATGACATCCTACTAGGTGGTAGAGTTTCGCAGCGACTCGTCCGGATTGGTATCACCGCCTTACCTATTCCTGTCACCATAACGTCCAATGCTTGCCGTTGACGTGTTCCGGTTCGGAGGGTAAGGTAAACTTACTTTTGTCTAACATCTCGGCCTCAGGTCGGCAACGCACCATTACCACCTTTGGTGTCTCTAGGCGGCGTGAATTATTTAACATCAGGTAATCCGTCTGCTTGTTTGCCTTACATTATCATAAAAAAAAACAAAGTAAAAATCAGTGGTAAATTTTTCATACTAGCTGTTGTCGGAATTAAACATTGCATTATATTAGACCTTGAGTCTCCAAACATCTTCACGCCAAAAAATATTTAACTGTAGCAGGCTTATACACACTTTTAAATATATATTTTTGTACAGATACACGTACTATTTCGGCTATTCAAAATATAGTGTTTAGTACAAATGAAATTTAGTATGAGATTCGTGACAAAAAAATAGAGGAATCTTTAAAACGCTGCAGTAACCTGTTCCGGGATATCCTGCGGGACTCGTACGTCAGTCCGGGGAAGTACAGCAATAACCGTTTCCATCCAACATTATTTAATACTTTTGGCGGTTCTTCGTGTTTTGTTCAATTTAGTCTTAGGAATAAATTTGCGATAAACATGTTTTTGTAGCATAGTTTTGTTTCGCAAACAGGATGAGAGAGCTGTTACTATGTTAAAATGAATATAAACTGAGGTCAATGGCAATACTTACAAAATTATATATTTTTAATAATGTGCTACTGGGTAGTACCTTTTTGATGGCTACAGTATTTTTTATTGAATCTAACGTTACTTTGCAGAAATCCATTATAACAGATGTAAAATAAACCTTAATTTTGCTAATAAGCAGTGTCACTATTGTGACAAAATAATCCTCCAAATGACACAGATTGTGACAAGCCTAACTAACGTTCCCGCCGCCCACCTCCGCGACCAGAATACGAATAAAGGAAGAGCTCGGGAGACTATCTTACTTTACTTTACATTCTTACCACCATAACATCAGTTTGCCAATGAATAAACCGAATTTAAAAAAGGAAGATGTACTCGTAAGTTCGATTCAGCATTCCAGGCCAAACTTTGGTATTTGTCGTTAATTATTATATGCATATTTAATGTGGTATTAGGTGTACATACTCGTATTGTGTTTTAGAGGTAATAGGCCTAGTTGCCGGGGAGTTTATTTTGCAGATTCTGCTCCTGAGTGACTAAGGTTTGAAACGGTAATAGTGTACACTAGATTGGATTAAAATACATTTATCTTTAAAATTATGAAAAATAAATTACGATGCTTATTAAACATATAAATATTTAATCAAATTAATTACTTGCACACCACAATGTGGTAGAATATGTTGGTATGCTTAAATATCTTTTAAACAACTTTTCAACACACATATTCAGCAAACAAATAACTTATTTAATTTATTTTCTATGTACGTCACGGGATCGCCTGTGTGGTCTAGCGTTATAGGTGTTCGACTTTACTTCATAAGGTCCCGGGTTTTGTTTCCGGGTTAGGCAACAAAAATAAAATGTGCCTTTTCCAATTTTCTAATAAAAAATGTTACTCGGGATCGGATGTGTGCCCTGTTGGCGATAGACTTGCCACCTATCACATTGTGGGACTTAGTGTCTTCGGCTAATCGTGGGTGTCATGGTTGTGCCTCTGCCTACTTCTTCAAGGATATGGGCGTTAAGATAATTACTTACTTAACGGGATAATTTCAATAAATTATTTGAACAATCATATTTAATGCTCATGTTACATTATGTAATTTACATTTCAAACTAAAGTTTCCTCATCCAGCTTGTATATTATGAAATGGATTCTTGTGTGAACCGACATAAACTGGTTCTGACCAGATTTATCCGCTATAAACAAGTTCAGGCCAGCTTTGCTTTGATGTGGGACAGATGGTAGTTGGAATTATTCGAAAGTATCATTTCAAGTATTCCTCTGTGAGCTGGAATTCCCTTTGTTTCGTATTGAAATGTTGGAATTGTTGGCAAAAATATATAATATGTATATGGATATAGAAACTACACAAAAACTTATTGCTTCGTATTTTCTCTTAGAAAATATTTATCGTTTTTTGTCAAGCTTAAGCTTTAATTATTACAATTAACTAAAATCTGAACATTTTTTGAGGTTTTGCTTTGTCTCTCTGACTATAAACTTAGTTAAATTTTTTATCACATCGCAAAGTTATCGCTTGGTCTACTCGTGATCAACAATAATCACAATATGACTATTCCCAGCCATGCCTAGGACGTCATCTGCATACCATCTTGTACCATTTGCATTTGAATGCATCCGACATGTAAATTCAAGCATTCGTGAGACCGCGCCTCGGTACGTGCTTCCATATCTAATCGATTTCAAATCGAAACCTTGGATTTGGGAAGTTTTCGAATATCAAATCGTTTTAAATGTAAAGTTTGTTCGTAGATAATAAAACTCGTAAATCATGAAATAGATTTAGGTTTATTGGATTACTCCTTTTACAGATAACTCTCTCGGTTAATATAGGATGAATGATGAAACATTTCAAGTTTATTTGATTTTGATATTAAACTTTTTACTTTTCCTTTTGAGTTGATATCAGGTTTCCTTTCAAAATGTATGTATGCCATCTGCTTCATACTACTAAATGAGTCTTAAAAGGTAGTCGCCGATATTTTTCAACGCCATGATTTTAACTAAAGTTTCACGTGGACTTGGCGGGATTAGGTACCACCATCTTTAACTATTCCTGTTTGAGGTTGTTTTCTACTGACGGTAATTTGTGAAGATTCATAGTTAAATGTGCATTGCTATTGTTTTTTTATGTTTGACCAAGTCTAACTTTATACCGAAAAGTTCGATTTTTATTTTCATTTGTCCAAAGTAATATCATGTAAAGATATGTTTTCATTTGCTTATTTCGACTTTGTAGTATTATTCAAATTTAAACCGGTTTTGTGCAATTTAACTGCATATAAATTCTAACAAGTTTTAGTTTATTAAAAAATAATAACATGTTGACACAAATAGTGTGAAAATATAAAAGTTGCGCAAATGATCTGATTGTTACATTGAAGAGTTTAACAGGGACAAGTGAGGGTCGCGGCAGGCAGCCAGTCGTGTGGAGGCACGGAGCATGAAACGCAGGCATGCGTGACGTCTCCACATTTACGAGGAGACTCCACACCACTCCACGTCCTACAACGTGACGGAAGCGTTACTTTATTTTATATGAGTCGAGCTCCCCTTTGAGCGTTAATAGCCGGCCATGCGTCAGTGGGTAATGTGACTTTTAATTTGAACGTGCCATTTCGTTTCTTAAATGCAAGGAAAGGCTGCTTCATGTACATTTTTATTATGTACGCATATGTGAATATTTCAAATGTTAACATATTCAGAGCCGTGAAACTATATTACTGCTGGAGGTCACTCTCCTAACAAAGACTCAATGTAATTTCCAAATGTTGCTAACTCACTCTAATGTACTCAGCTCTCTTTCATTTTGACTTCTTTACTTAGCATCACAAGATTCTCAAAAAAAAGGTCAGTGTAGATGAGTGAGTTAGCAATATTCGGAAATGTCTCAGGGGGTTGATTGCGTATCTTTCCAGTGATGATCACTGGGAAAAGTGTAAACCAACTAGCTGTAAAATGACTTGTTATATATTCGTCATCTCAAGTAAAACCATTAGAAATGGGCTGGAGACAGACTAACTGAAGGCAACAATTAGAGAACATATTATCATTTGACAGGTCTTTGATGTACACTTTAAAAATACACGCAATCAGCCCCCAGTTGTTTATTAAGAGTGTACCCTCCAGTAGTAATATAGCTTCATGTTCTGAGCATTATATTAATTTTATTAGCGCGTCGTAACACATGTTTTGCTATCAGTGTCAGTAGCGATATATTTTACCAGTTAAAGAATTGACTGAAACATAACTTTGCTTGTTAAACGCTCACAGTTTGTTAAGCAGCATTCAAACGCAAATCAATGACTACGTTAAAACTATTAACAAACTCCATCCCGTAATAGGCATCTTAGGGGTAACTCAATCATCTAGACGTTTTAAAATTATATCAGAAATCACAAAACAAAGAAAAAGCAGTAATTTTTAAAATTGTACTTTTATCTGACATTTAAACAAAAAACAATTAAATGCATAGGCAAATCGGCTACTGCAATTTGAAGCTTACACTCCCTTGAAATTGGAATACAATAGTGGTGAAATGATGATATGGCAGCAGGAATAGGAGAGAAAGAGCCAGAAATTACAAAATTCTTCTCCTTAGGATTAGTAATTATAACAAAGATACCGAATATCGTCTATTAAGAGCTTCTTGGTAAGAGTCAGGGAACTATAAGAAGTAACAGTACCTATGAGGATTTTGAGTCAACATCAAAAAATTTAATACAGTATTTCTTAAGCGACCCAAAATATCGATACTAGTTTTTTGCGGTTTTTTTTTTAGTAAGTCTCAGTCTAATCTTACCTTCTATTATCACTCACATAACTCCCGAGCAAATAAATTGTTTTTAAAGTTTCTTAAAGTGTGTTTTAGTAAAATTATTATCTTACTTTACGTTAAAACTTTTGCTAGTACATAAACAAACAAAAATATGTCACATTTAATAACACAAAGCATCTACTATTTTATTAAAACTTTGCAACTCAATTTCATGTTGTACGATAAAATATATATAAAATGTATTCAGCAACTCGTACTCCCAATTACCGCATCCAATATTCTCATTTCTAGTTGACCTGAATCGGAGTATTGTTTGTGCTCGTTAGCGATTGGTATTCAATTGTTTTTATTATTTCACTGCCACTACTTAATTGGTTTATGCATAAAAGTGTTTGTAACCCTTAGTCTGCGTTGTGGAAATACAGGATCGCTATAAACAAGCAACGGTTTTAACGCAAAGGTTTTTTATTGAAATTGTATTAAAATGTATTAAAACAAAATTTGTGAATCCTAAAACAATAGTACTTTTGTTAGTTTTGTTTGCTTATAGAAAGTTTTATACGTTATCAAAAATCGTAATCGATGTTATCTATGATTTTTCCGTTAGAGAGCTTTGTTTCGGGACTATTATTCTGGAGCTGGTCGGAGTGTTCAAATGGATAAATATCATTTAATTTTTTTCCATTGCTAGAGTAATTGAAGCAAGGTGTTTGTGTTTGTTAAAAACTGACATTAAATTGTTTTTATTTATTCGTTCCTACCAAGTACCTATTTGCTTACTAATGTTATCAATATGATTGAGATGATACCGACAACGGATTTATAATTGCAGAGTTTAATTAGGTACATTAAAAAGTTGACCGTTGGTTCATTTCGAAAATTTACGAACGGTATGTCATAAGTAAACTGTTTTAAATGAATAAATGTTAATCTGTATATTTATATCTGTATGTATGTACATCTTGTGTGCATGTGTATATCACTTAACTCCTCCTAAGCGACTGGAGCGCTTTTAATGATTTTTTGTGTGTATTCAAAAGGAGTTCAAAAATGATTTGGATTTACAATTTGGTCCATTGGAAAAAAAATGTCAGTAGTCGTTGGTTTTGGAATGTTTTACATTGGAGACGGCAAACTGCGCTATTATCGAGGCATAAAATATTATGTTTTAGCTGTTAATGTGAAGCCATGCGAAATTTGCTGGGACGGCTAGTGTATATATACATATGAATCCCCATTTCACGCTTGAACCGACGGACCAATATTGCTGATTATTTTTTTGTTGTCTTTGTTGTCAGGAAAAGTTTTTTATGAAAAAAGAGGGAAATTGCATGGTTACTGTCTTTACAGACTGTTAGTAGTAGAGAAGTTTGCTGGGTCGGCAAGTGTTATATATTTTTAAACTTTTTGCAAACACAAAAAATAACTAGAGCATATTCAGCAACTTCTACTCCCAATTACCGCATCCAGTATTCTCATTTCTAGTTGACCTGAATCAGAGTATTGTTTGTGCTCGTTAGCGATTGGTACTCAATTGTTTTTTTAATATTTTGCTGCCACCAAACAATTAGTTTATGAAGTAATGCTTAATTCAAACGTACCACAACGATACGACAACCACAACCACACCACAATCACAAGACTTGTTCGGGCGCAATCATATTTTATTTAAAATGAGTAGTAGAATTCACAAGAACCACGGTTTAATGTAAATCTTTTGAAAAACTGACGATATCGCAATCACATCGCAACCGCAATAATGTTTTCTATTTTAGTTCAACTACAACGCAACAACATCCATATTGTGTAGGTGTGACGTTGTCGTAATCACCGACGTGATCGATATTTCTTTATGGTACAATAGCGAACAAGCACACGCCTTTCCTGATGGTAAAAGATAACCATAACTTATAAACACCACAGGTATTGTAGGTGCCACGCTATCTTATGATCGATGTTACAGGAAAGGGCCTAACACCTCGCACAATAACTTTATTGTGCAAGTTTATCGGCAACCCTTACCTCCGGACCGAAACATGACACTATTATGGCGGCAAAAATTGCTAATTCCTACGTGGACGATTTATATCACGCAACTCTACTGTTAGTGGAATTATCGATAATGACCCATTTAATCTGTGCTTGCATCTTACGAGATGCCTGACAGGAAGATATATAGTCCATTCTACACTGGAGACCCGGACCAACACGGGGGACGGCAGAAAATTGTGATCCGTGTATATTTCTTGTTTATACGAACACGTTGTTTGGTCGTGGTATGGTAGTGGTTTTGATGTGATAGTGACACGTGTAAAACAATCCTAAGTTATTGTTACTTTTCGTCTGCGTGTTGAATCAATGTAGAATTATCAGGTTTTATTATTATTATTATTATTATTTAGACTTGGCTTTATTATAGTGTTTTTTTAATATTACATTACAGTACAGGCTTTGCCCACATAGTTCTACCAAGTCTTCATACAATCATAATTTTTAGTTTATATCATTAATTTTCTGTTACTTACTATATAAATCGATGTATTTTTTTAGGTTGAGATTATGCCATCTGTTTGTTCATATTATTTACTTATTATGTACTAATTATATTACTTACGGTCGTATTTGAAATGAACTCAAAAGCGGAAAAGCTTTACCGAATTGAAAAATTTTCGTTCTCTTATTTTATAGGTCGAAAAAACGCGGAACAAAATAAACAAAAGAAAAAACGATCTCTTTCTCCAAAGGTAATTTAAAACAAAACATTTCATTAAAGGAAAATCTATTCGGAAAAACATTTTGGTGTATTTAATAAAAGTTCAAAGGAATTCAAATTGATTTTATCGGCTCTAATTAAATATGCTAATTGTGTTTTAGCCAATCAGTGTGATGTAATATTCAATTTTGTTCAATGTTCACTTTTTGATTGTTTTTTTTTTCTTTTTTTTTATTTAATGTCGGAAAATAAACAAATCGGCGGATTTCTCGATAACTAGGAATATACGTCGCCCATCTATCAATGTATAAATATAGCCTCATACACTTGAAACCCGGACACGTCAATGAAAAACACTGAAGCGAGGTGGTGCTAAGACCGGACAAGCTATCACTATACATTTTACGTAAAAATTTCGCCTTTATCTTAATATTAGTGACATATGGGGCAAGTTCACCTTCCGCAAGTTACCTAGCTGGTGGCCAATAGAGGATGGCACCAAAACCGACAAAATATTGCTTGTTTCATTCTACTCTATTGTTGGTTTTGCATACGATTGAATATTTCCTTGAATACGCAATCTATTAGTCAATCGGTAAGAACATTGGGCGTGCATTTGACAGCCCGTAGGCAGCTGATAAATTTTAATTTAAAACAACATAGTTCGGGGAACACGTAGGATGCAAACGACTTGCTCATTTACGTAACGCGGTACTTCACGCTTAGGCTTGCAGGGGCTACACGCACTGTGGGGTAGCATTGAGTTTCTCGATTTAAAAAAAAATTGGTCTTGTGTTATGGCAATTACATGCCCAATTTCTAGTTAATTTAATAAATTAACAAATAGTTTTTCTTAATATTGAAATGCAGAACGTTTATTAAATATCTCATTAGGACCCACTAGTGGTCGAAGAGTAGAGAGTGCATTAAAAAGTTTTTTTCTACTTCGTCGAGTATAAAACATGCTTTGTTTTCATCAAGTCAGAAAGTAATATGTGGCCACAAAAAGTAGTTTTGTCATCATAAGGCGGTGGTAACAATTTGGCGAGCTTAAAACCGAAACCTCATAGTGTCCACGATGTTAGTGATTAATGGATCGCCGATCACCTTTAGTCAGCTTCATGTAGGAATAATGTTACCTCAGTTCTGTAGAAATAGGTTTCTAGAGATCCCTTCTTTTGCTGATAAAGTCATCTTCAGAGTCAAGGATTTTTCCACTAGTTCAGTTACTGAGACTTGGTGGCAGAGTTCAACATGACTTGCTTCGTGCTTGTCGGTCCATTTTAAAGACATTGTCATGTTTTAGCTTGAAGATAGAGTACTGCATTTGGTACTTAACAGGCATGACGTTCCAATTTCAGCTTGATAATGTTCTCCTAATATTTGGGGGGTACCCAACAGGCAACATGAATATATTACTATCTGAAAATTCATATTACACAACAACATTATAATTAAAACTTTCACACAACTTTCCCTGTGTGTAAAACAGGCAGACAAACACTCCCAGGTAGCTCATAAGGGGCGAGGAAAAGCGAAATGGCTCATTACCTATAAGACCACTGCTGGTCGAGTGTTGAGCAGCAACTTGTTCAGGTAGAGACCCATCGCCTTATCTGTTCCTTCCACTATAATGACAACGTCATGTTCCGGTCCTGAGAGAAAGGTAGTCAGTAGTTTTGCACAAGTGGCCTAATAACCCGGCCACAGGACAGCTGCGCACCTACGCATCAATGGTTTCTAAATGCTATTATATCTCTTACCATCAGTAGCGCCAGGTGCTTGTTCGCCGTCCTTTGCACTAAAAAAAAACTTGATTTAAGTATCTTCACGCCCATATCCCCGAAGAGGTAGGCAGAGGTACAACCAAGGCACCCACGACTAGCCGCAGACACTGAGTCCCACAATGTGATAGGTGGCAAGCCTATCGCCAACCGGGCACATTTCCAATCCCGACCAACATTTTTTTTATTAGAAAATTGGAAAAATCCAATTTTCTTTTTGTTGGCCGACCCGGGATTCAAACCCAGGACCTCATGCAGTCAAGTCCAACACCCGGACCGCTAAACCACAGAGGCGATATATATTCGGCTTTACGCAAAACGATCATTATTCAACCGTAGTGTGCCAAGGAGCCAAGTCAATTTATATTCGCGAAACAAGCAGCGTATCGCGAGGCACATTGAATATCGACGCCGTTTATTATAAATGAAAGCAATCAGTTTTAAGTGACTCGGTATTACGTGTGAATTTAATTAAGTATCTTTTTTCTCGAATTATCATCTTGATACTTCTACTTCTTTTGCGTTTCCGTAGCCATTTTATCCCACAAACGTCAAATTAAATCGTGTTTAACACGCATGTTGACCTAATAAATGTTTATATTCGTCGAATTGGAAGTATGAGAACACCATGCTATGCCAATAGTATTCAGGGATACCTCATACGATGAACGCTTATTCTCGTAGCAGTATTATTTCCAAGTTGCTGAATGTCCACTTATAAAACAACTGTATAGCATACGTCATAAGGTAGTATTTCTTCGCTGACAATTAGTATTGATAAATTAATATTGTTTTGAGAGCTTATGATATACTCCTGATCAAAAACAAAAAAAAAAATACAAATACATTGCACATAACGTAACCCATCTACGCCGTAATTAGTCGTAGCACTTAATAATGTAACGTGTAGCCGTAGCGCATCTAACTCGTAGCAATTCTGACTCATAGTAGATCTGATTTGTAGCAGTTCTAACTACGCAGTGTTTTTCGACAGCCATTACATAATAATATGACTGTCCTAATTCATTGATTCCTTGGTAAGTGCGTTCAATGTAAAACGAGTTGCGAAATTTACGCTGCATTCGGTGTTATACTAATGGCATATAAAACTATACTTTTTTTTTTCTATTTATTTGGGTTAGCAAACAGTGCATACAGTACAATATTACTTAATACAATACATTTACTTAAACCATATTATTAATGTATCACTAACGACGCTATCCACTTAACTACTACACACAAATAAGTTCAGAGCGGTCTAAAATGTTGAAGAATTTAACCTTACTTTATAATTTTTGATGATAATACAATATATGATACGTTTTAAATTTAAACTATTGCAACTGACATTTTTTATTTTAATACATCTAGACTTTTTAAAATATTCCTATACTATATATTAAAATATCTATGTTACTGAAGTTTTTGTTATCTGAGTCAACAAGCTTAAAAATTGGTGAGCGTTTACCAGCATTCGTTCTACAAAGGGGCACAGCAAATAGTGTATATGGTTTGCGACATTGTGTTCTAAGTGGTACTTTATAACAGATCTTATTAATGATTGACATCATATTTTCTAACTGTAAACGTTCTGATTTAAGGCTTAATATGTTAAATTTGTTTAATAGACAATTATTGGGTAATCGACCAAGAATAAATTTGTAATGTAGACATCTTAACATTTTTTTGTACTTTTTCTAAAGCATCTATGTACTTATTGTAAAGAGGGTCCTTTATAAATATGTACGAAAGTTGAAGGTTTGGCAAACATTGAGCAAGATCGCATCATAAAACCATATATCTTACATGAATCAAACATCGAAAAATGGACCTGTGACTTATTTTAATGTAAGCTTATAAACTGAAATTATGGCTATGTTACATTGAAATCAGTTATATCAAAAACATTATTTAAATATCTTCATTTGGAGAAGGATTGCGTTCGCAGACAAAACTGTGATTATGTCCTAGTTTAAGATATATACACTCACTAAACATTTCCAAAGGGACACGAAATTCAATTCATTTTGAAGCGATGTAATTGATGTTGCATTGATTTCAGATATTTCGATACTTGTCTGGGCATTTATAATGAAGCGCGAAATGCGATTTGGATACATCAGAATCTAGAGAGAGTGAAGGGATGTATAATGATGTTAACCCCATCGCCTGCAATTAGAATGATTTATAATTTATGTTTCTTGAATATTCATATACTTTTCACGTGTTGGTTCCGGAATTATTTAAGCATAGAGGAGAACGTCTTTCTACCTATATGTCAACTAAAAGGAAATGTGTTTTTTTAAAATTTTCTTATAAAAAAGTAATGTTGTCTGGATTGATGTTTACCTAGCTAGCGATAGGCTGTGGGACTTTGAGTTTTCGGCTAGTCGTGGGTGCTTTGGTTGTGTCTCTATATACCTCTTCGAAGATACGGTAGTGAAGATGCTCTCTTGCCTAACTAGATGTATTACCGCTTCATCTATCTTAAGTATATTTCGGTTTCGGATATAGGGTGGTTGATAAACTTAGAGACGAAAAAATCCTTTTCCAGCCTGTGATTACAATACTCAGAGTCTAAAGGCATGGCGTATTTCTTCCCGTCAGGAAATAAGTATCATTTTCTTTAATATAAAAAGGTGTTATAATGATAACCAATATATACATTTGGTGTATCATTAAAGGAAATGTGAAGTACATAAACGCAGTAGTGGCGTGAGATTAGAGCGTGGTTGGGCGGTCGTCCGAGGTGTTAGACATACAAAAGCGCTTCGTCGCTCATTGAATAAGGTCTACTTACTCGTACATGCAAATTTCTTTAATTCAGTTAGTAAATCATTATGAAAGGAAGATAACAAAATAATGTGTCGGTAGTCTCTAACAATAACTTGATTTTCTTTATCTTTTTAACTGACTTCAAAGAAAGAAATGCATATTTGTTATGTATGTTAATAGATTTCTGCGTTATTTCTAAACCGATTAAAAAAAATTGTAAGACCAAAGTGTCCCATGCCAAATGCAACCTCAGGAGAATCGAAAAAATGCTTAGTATTTTAAGTTTGAACTCCGTCTCTGGATAAAAATTTCATTCTGGACGAAAGCGGGTGTTGCTAAAACGGGCACTGCATTAATGACGTATATTAAAACATTTCAACATTAGCGTTTTAAGAACTCCATGCAAATCACCTACAAATATAGCGTTCAATAGAACCTAGAACAATGGCGATTCCAAGCAAAATGTATGGATAAAACATCGCAGTATTACATTTATGAAACTATTCTAAGCCTTATGTGAAATGTAATAAGAGTCACATGTTTATTTTAAAGTATTCACTATTCGGGTCGCTTTTACCTAGAACAAAGTGAATGGTCAAGAGCCCTTTATGTGCCCTCTCGTAGCTCTATGCAGGCTTTAGTGCTAATAAAAGAGCTTCTGAAAGTTTTGTACTAAAAGAATCGGCCTTCCACGCTTCACATATTATATTTGATGCTATGAAAGGTTTTTGTTCGATAACATCACAAAATTACATATTTTGTTGAGTGCAGCCCTGGCAAAATATATTTCTTTGAACACAATTGATATGAAAGACAAAATTGTGTTATTTTAAGTTTTTTAAATAATTGTATTTTTAATAGTACAATGAAGTAAGTCAGCAGGCAAAACCCCATTACGATTAAAACTCCTGATGTTACATAAAATTCCGTTGATAGTCTCAAACTGACCATTAATTTTATCTACGGTAGAATCCAGATTATTTATTAAACTCGTAATCTATAAATAACATTTCCCTATTCATATTATTAGTAATTTTACAATTGAACTAATTAGTATTTGACATTCGTCGTCTCTATGAGAAAATATTAGAACCGAAAATTATGAAGATATTTGCATATTTGTTCCTCAAATATGCTTTTACTCAAACAGAGTGATCTGTTTATCTCGCAAATATTCTGCGACAAATATGAGAAAAATACATGTTAAAAACCAAGTAGAGTGGAGTTTTATCTAGATTTAGAGGCATGCTACTGCGATTGTTGGCGACTACGATGTGTGATGTCGTCTTCAGTCCATGGTGACATGAGCCATAATATTATAAGAACTCTAACGCCCGTGTTCAAGAAGCTTACTTTGCAAAGTAATGAAAGAACGCTACGCGAAATACGACATTTAGCTATGTGTATCTTACGTCAAGCCATCAAATTCATGAACTTAATCAAATACTTATTTCGATACCAGTTCTACGTATTGTTCATGAATTGGATCGCTTGAAGTAAGAAACACATAGCTAAATGAGGTACTTTAAAGCCCGGTGAAGTTGTAAAAACCGCGAGGTTGACAACACATTAGTCATTCCAAAAAAAAATGAGGTACTTCGCACAGCATTTTTTCATTACTTAGCCAAGTAAGCTTCTTGAATACGGGTGTAAGTATGTTATGGATTTTAGAATGGGAAGTCATTTTTTTCTGTTTTATTTTGAAAGTTTTATCTCAGTACGCAAATTCAGGAAACAAGCAAATAATTTACATAATTTAAAATAGTTCACAATATGGTGTATACAGTAAATAAAATGACGCCGATGCGTATCAAAGTATTTTTAAAAATTTAAAATAAAACCTAACATCTAAGAAAAAAAACTTTCTTTAACTAAGTAAATAACACATAAATAATAATAAAGTGGGATTGGTACAATGTCCCACTCTATCACTATCACACTTTAATTTAAAGATTTTAAGATAAAGTTTTGCTGTTAGAGCAGATACAAAGGACTCATTAATTTGTCAACGATAGACTCGTAGCTGACGCATTATGTTCAAAACTAATCGCATTGTAGGAACACACCAAACTGTTGCAAGTTTTTCATAAAAAAAAGAATTCAGTCTAGTAACGTCACTTTAAATATACCATGTTTGAATTGCTGTCGCACTAAATTTGGGACATTTTATGTATTACGTACATACATACATACATACATATCTTCACGCCAAGTCCCTTACGTGGTAGGCAGAGAATATCGAGTGCCAGACCTCACGATCCTGACAAACCTGTCTTGCTTCCTTCACATTCATAACCCTTTTCATACAAACACGCCGGTTTTATGTATTATGTATAAAAGTAAACAATATATTGTTATAATTTTGATGATTCGGATTTTTATTTTGACTTATTTGTCTACACAATTAAGTAAATGTAAATAAAATTTTGCTAAATTGCAAGGATAAATCACACCTTTAAAACTTTTAATATGGGTCTATTTATCACAATATTTAATTCCATCCAAACTTGTGAATTTACAAACTTCTTATAAATATAACTACAAAACTAAACATCTTCACTAAGTTTCGAAGCTCAAAGCTTTTAGCTTTTAAGCATAATACCAATAAGATCAGGGATCAATATTGTTATTGAATAGAAAAAGTTTTTTCTTTATAGAAGTGGATTTAACAATATTAAAACTTTTTTTCTATAAGAGCAACCCACTATAAACATATTTGGTATCTATTAGCATGCACCTTGCTGTGAAATAAAAAAGTCAAAATACACGGACAGAAGGCTTCTTAAAACAGGTGATAAAGCTAATGTGGTTAGAGCACGGAAAAAGATTATCCGAGAGCAAAATGAATGGTTAGCCACTCAGCTTTCATCACCGGCATTAGGATATGTAATTACATGAACTAAGGATGTTATTACACTATATATCCGGCTACTAATGTCTGTAATTTTTCGCTGTGATGAGTTTATACTTGTAAAAATATTAATACAAAGTAATATTATGGCTTCTGTGATCTAACTGTCCGGCGTTGAAATTGAGTCCCGAGTTCGGTCTCGGATATACAAAAATGTAGTATTCAAATTTTTTGATAAAAACATATTGCACGAAGCCAGTGTCCGATTGGCGATAGGCTTACAACCTGTCACATTGTGGGACTCAGTATCTTCAGCTAATTGTACTTCTGCTTACCTCTTCGAGAATATGGGCTACTAAATACTTTCATAAAATCTCAACTTTTAACAAAATATCTTATTTAGGTTTCAGTTTTCTTTATTTTGTGAAAAAGTAAACAAGCAGATCATAATAATAAGCTACATAACTTTATTATCTCCTTGACCCTCGAAAAGAGAATGTAATAGTAGCAAGCACTAATTTCATGGTATTACAAATAAGTAAAGTTAGTGGTTTTAATCATATCGAGTTGCTGCACAGCTCGCTTTTACCCATTAGTAAAGATTTAGTATTCAAAATTAAAAGTACACTTTTACATATACTGTCTTGGCTTATTGGTTGCGCTAAGTACAACTTCATCAAGGTTATTGTTTAATTTTACAACATATTTATTAACTTAATTTATCCGCTCCTGCGGTCTAGCGGTTCAGTTGTTGGACTTGACTGCATGAGGTCCCGGGTTCAAATCCCGGGTCAAGCAACAAAAGGAAATTGGGTTTTTCCAATTTTCTAATAATAAAAAATGTGGCTCGGGATAGGATACGTGCCCGGTTCGCGATAGGCTTGCCACCTATCACATTGTGGGACTTAGTATCTTCGGCTAGTCGTGGGAACCCTGGTTGTGCCCCTGCCGACCTCTTCGGGGATATGGACGTGAAGATACTTTTTTTTAATTTATCCGAATTCAGGGAATTCAAGTTTAACCAAACAACCTAAGAAGCAACAATTGAATGCATAGAACTTGAAGATTTTTAAATAGGCATTAGTAGCTAGTAGCGGCTGCGTAAAATATTATGTTTTGTTTATTTCCCCCTGGTGGTCCGGGCTCCTTTGTAGAATAGACCATCTGCCTAACTTGCCAGGCAGCTTGTAAATGGCGAGCATAGGCTCACCGTCACTAACATCGTGACATCTGATTAGGTGGTAGAGTTTAACAGCGACTTGCCCGGATTGGTACCACCGCCTTACCTATTCCAGCCGCCATAACGTCATGACGTGTTCCGGTTCGGAGGATAAGGTAGCCGATAAACTTCCTTTTGCTCGAGGCCTAACATCCTGGCCTCAGGTTGGCAACGCGCCATTACCACCTTTGATGTCTCAAGGCGGCGTGAATTTCTTTCCATCAGGAAATCCGTCTGCTTGTTTGCCTTCCAATAACATAAAAAAAATAATTTAGTTTTCCCTTTTATCAATCCGCCTGTTATCTTTAAAATTTCAGATATAATCAACATAATTGTAACACAATGGACGGCAAACAATTAGACGAGTTGCCTGAAGTAAATCTATGACCAAAATGAGATAAATGTTAACATTAAAATTTCTAAGTCGTTCTCAGGGCAAAACTACAAACAAAGGAGTAATAGATAAAATTCTACAAAATGATATATTTTTCTTTGTAACTTCGTTGCTTGTTATTCCTGAAAATGTTTCTGCTCCACTTAAACCTTGTCTAACTTACAGCTGAGTTCGCGTGAACTCAGAGCATGTTTTATCAACGAGAACTCAAGTTCAGATAGAGTTTAGGTGAACTTCTGTTATAATATCAAAGGCAAATTTACCGTTTATTTGTTTCTGTCTTTTACTTTGAAAACATGAAAGGATCCCTAATTGCTGTTCGTAGTACAGAAATTGATATATTTTACTATTTCTCTAAAAATATCAACTGTAACATACCTCATTGGTAATCGTAGTACGTTGTATTTATAAAGAACACCGTTCATGAAATAGACATTTCTCAGTAATCCCTAAAATTACTCATATTATTAAAATGCGAAAGAGTTACATAAAATGGTATGTTTTTTTATACTTTTAGTAGTTAAAAGGCTGTATATTCACTTAATCTAGTTTTTGGTTAAAGATATTTAATTCTTACCCACTGTTATAAGCAAATTAGCACGTTTTTGTAATTGGAGTAAATTAATTGATCAACCTAAACCTCTGATGTAATACGTCACCACTGATTGCAGCGTTTCATGTTTGTTGGCTTGACATTTAGGTTTCACAGTAATTAATTAGGGCAGCTCTTTCCTGCATCTACGTCGCAACAGCTCACGACAATTGGCCACTTCCACCTACAAAAGGTATTCCAATACTGGTTACCAATTAAATAGATAGCAAATAGTTAACTCTGATGTTATTTTTATAACCTTTAAATACATTTCGTTAGTTTTATCAAAATAAGATGTTGTACTTTAACTTCGCGTATTGATGTTCCTTCCGGATTATTAAGAACCATTTAAAATGTGTGTCCATAAGTGCCAAACTTCAATAAAACTATTTTTGTGTATTGGTATTGTACTAAAAGCCATAAAATATATTTAATTTCTAATGTCATTATTTTATCCACAATATGTCCTGTGTGTATGAATAATAGAATATTAAGAACCACTTTAAAGTTTGAACGAGAGCCAACATTTCCTAGCTTAAATCACACTATCACAAATCGCTTTGTTAATAATTTAGTAATACCGTTGCACTTTTCTACTGTTATATTCACACAGTTAAGTACATTACAGCTATACCAAGGTCATAAAATACGAAAAGCCTCTGTTTCGGCTTGGCAAACTTTTCTATAACTATCCTTGCTTTTTTCACTACCCGTGCTGCATATGCCATTTTAGGGTTCCGTAGCGAAACGTCAAACAACGCAACCCTTATAGGTTCGTCACGTCAATTTGCCCGTTTGTATGTAACAGAACTGAAACTCAACATTTTTTTCATCAAACCTATGCATGTGAGTTGTCTATAGATAGGTCTTCAAATATGAAATTGATGTTTCCTTCATTTTCCGAATTCATTATTTCTAAAGTAGCAGCAAACTATCATACTCATTATAGTCATTATACTCGAGATATACTTCCAAAGTGGTAAAATGTGTATCACCCCCTGTGACTTTAAAATAATAGAATGATAGAACTATAACAAAACATGTAATTACCATGTCAACTTCAACTTGCCTTCAACAAGATTTTTTTTTATTTCATTTTTATGATAATGGAAAGCAAACAAGCAAACGGATTTACTGATGGTAAAATATTCATGCCGCCTAGAGACACCAAATGTGGCAACGGTACGCTGTCAACTTGAGGCAGGGGTCTTAGGCCTCGAGCAAAAGTAAGTTTACCGGCTACCTTACCCTCCAAACTGGAACACGTCAACGGGAAGCATTTGACGTTATGGTTGCAGGAATAGGTAAGGCGGTGGTATCAATCCGGGCGAGTTGCTGCGAAAACCCTACCACCTAGTAGGATGTCACGATGTTAGTGACGGTAAGCCTGTGCTCGCCTTTTACGAGCTGCCTGGCAGGAAAGTAGATGGTCTATTCTGCACAGGAGCCCGGACCAACAAGGGGATTTAGTAAATCGTTTTATTTTAATTCTTCATCTATAGTAAATCTCAATTTACCTTTCATTGAAAAGCGCGCGGGGCGCAGGTCCCTTGCACTTACCCGAGCGGGCAGATAGGCGAGAGGAACTTTTATATTATATAGTTTGCAGCTACAGAACCGTTCATAGCCGAGTTCGACTTGCACTTGGCTGCTTTTTTCTGGTCGTCGAAACCGAAAAGTGGCAGCTTCTTTTAGCGCAGCGAGAGAGGAAAGTTTTTACTTTTCGCTCGAAAAGCAGAAAGTTATTTTTGATTTGATTTGCATGATATCTCATGTTTTTGTAAAGACTACTTGCGATCGAAGACTTTCCTTAATTGACTGCTCTCGGGTAGCAATATGTGTACTTTGTGTCGAACTAATGAAAGTTTTTAGGAAATTGAGAATAAAGTTTGAAATGATTAAACTCGTTACTATTGAACTAATTTAAAGTGTTTTTTTTTAATGTGTTTCATTTTCATAATTAGTTTATTACATGCTTTCTCATGTGCGTGGTTTATTTCTGTATTTTAGTTAGTTTTTCATAGTTATTATGTTAGTTAAACATATTAAGTCCATAACGTTCTGATAATTGAGATATGTTATAAATCGCTTAATGTTTGTACATTTCCTTTCTAACTTCAATTACACTATCACTAATCAGAGTGAACTGATACACTAACATCGCAGCGGTGCTCCACTGTTAAAAAAAACAGATCCAAGAATCATACTTTCCATGTGGATTAATTTTCACATGTTTTAATATATAACAAATATATTAAAACCTGTGAAAATTAAAGTGAGACCCACATCTGCATAGTTTTTAAGATTCTGTAGCTGGATGGCTGAGACCGTAACATATTTGAAATGTTCGACTATCTGTCTGTCCATATATTACTATTACTATTATTATTATTACCGCCATTACTATTCCAACCTATTACGAAGGACGTTTTTGGAACTTGGTAGGCAGAAGATTTTGCCACTTTACGATTTTGATACAAAAATTAAAAAAAAATCTCCTCTTCTACTTAGTGGCCTTATGTTGACTTCATGAGGTCACGGGTTCGATTTCCGGGTGTGATAATAAATGGATTATTTTAAAAAAAAATTTTTCTTGGGATTGGATAACTGCCCTATTGGCGATAAACTTATCGCTGTGACTAACTAGTCACATATCACAATGTGGGGCTAAATGTATTCGACTAACTGTGGGTGTCCTTACTGTACCTCGGCTTACTTCTTCGGGGTGACGGATGTAAAGATGCTTTTAATTAAAAAATAAGTGGGTTGCTTCCCAGACGCTGAACTAAAACTAACGTGGTATATGACACACCCATTTTCAAGAAATGAGATAAGTCTGAGATCACATGTACTCTCAATTGTTGGCCGAGGTGAAACCAATCCCGACAAACATAATATTGTCTCAGGCTTTCTTCTTACTGCCCGAGGTGTAATTTTAATTAGTTCAGTTAAACGTAGCGGATTGTTAGTTTTTGGCCTATGTGCATACATTTTTTTCTAGTCAAAAATGAAATATGTTATCCACATACACAACAGATCAGTCATTGAAACTCACATAGAGATTTATGAAACTATTTTCTTTAATGGTTGATTGTTTAAAGAAACTTTCCAGACTGTTAAACCTGTAAAATTTAAAAAAAAACTTAAAAGTATAATGTATATATCTTAATGAAAACGTGCAACGTAAGTTGGTTTAAAGGACATATTATCAGAAGTTTTAGAGGTGTAGCATATTTACGAAAGCCATGTATATGACTTTGTTATATAGGTATTATAAAAATACTACCAAAAACAATGCCTCTTTGGTCTAGCGGGCCAGTGTCGGACTTGACTTCGTGAGGTGATGGAAAAATCGAAAATTTGTATTTTCGAATAAAGATAACGTTGCCCGGAATTGGATATGTGCCCGGTTGGCGATAGGCTTGCCGCCTACATCATTGTGGGATTTAATGTCTTTGGCTAGTCGTGGGTACCCTGATTGTAATTCTGCCTATATCTTCTGGGATATGGGCGTGAAGATACTACTACCAATACCGAAAACATTTTTTTTATGTAAATTTACTGTTATGAATTTTAATGTTGTAATATATTATCCTTAATCTTTACTTGCTACTACAGAACCCTTACTGCCTTATTAATAAACACGGAGTAAAGTACTCCAAGGCTTAACCTGGTATTATAGCCTTTATTATAATGTAATACAGACTATAATATCAACTTAATCTTACACCTACCCTACACCATATTTATTAATAACAAGGTTAATGTATTTGCTCAACATTCACAAGGCTACTTTGTTGTAACAGTTCCAATCGATATATGTATTGGTCTGTGCCATTGTGGTATTCTACTGTCTTATCCATAAATGTGTCCAATATGGATAGATCATTACGTATTAAGAACCACTTGAAATTTGATTGGAAACCATAATTCCCTAGCTCCAATAACACTATGACAGAACATTGGTATAGTAATACCATCGCGGTGTTCCACTATCGCTAAATGCAGCCTATGCATAATGCAAGCGTCATCTGCGTTCTGCTTCAAGCGTTATATGGTATGATGTGTTTGCAAGCGGAGCGCAATACTTATGCGAGAGCGATTTTATTATAAAGTAATACCGCGCCTTTGTATACTCGTTAAAGTGACTTTTCGTGGTTAGTGATGGAATTGAACGATTTTACCGGAATAAAAGGTATCCTCAATATTTATTTATAGCTTATATGCCATAAGCTATAAATAACTACACAAAATTTGATAAAATTCCGTTTAGTAATTATGCGTGAACAGATAAACTGATAAAGAATTAAAAGCATTTTGATTTTAAATTGTTTGTCAAATATTTGCAATCATTTTTTTTATATTTCATATACATATTTAGTTGAATGCTGTTTTATTACAATATGTATAGGTGTATATGCTGAAATCACATGGCGACAATATTTAAAAATATTGACAGGGAACTCAAAAAAGCTGAGAGTTTCTAGGTAGACCTCAGCCTTTCCTTTGGCAGCTGCCATAGCCACTCCGATTCTCATCCATGTCGTGTTGAGAGTCAGAGACATAGGTAGATGATAATCTTATTTGTCCAAAACGCAGGTTACCAATACACTATTAACATATATGTTAAAATTATGGGAATATATTCCACCTGCTATAAAAAAATGGGTTAATAAACGAATGTGCTGAAAGCGAACTGCATTTTTTTGTAATATGAAACAATAATTTAAACCTTATCAAATTCAAGACTCTTAAAAGAATTAAGAGGCATTTTACTTTCATCATTTCTTGCTGTAAACTAAAGTTCCTCAATTAAGTTCTTGTATTGATGAAAACGCCCTTACTTTGAACACACCTCAACTAAACAACCTTCGCAACTTCACCAGGTTTATATGTTTTAAAAAGTTATGCTACAATGTATTATTTAAATTAAATTCGCTGCCAGTAAATTAATAACTTGTTTGAATAGCATTTTCTAGTTAGACAAAATTAAAACCCCTCTTAATTATTTCAAACTGCGCTGGATATGTATTTTCATTTGTGGGAAAACATTTATTTTGTTGGCGATAAATTGCAATTATTTATGTTTCCCGTTACTGTGAGATATTTTATCTTACTTTTTCGGCTTTAACGTACAAATAATATATAAATACTACGTAATAAGAGGCGGGACTTCCATAGATACATAGCAAACCCAAATTTGTATGAAGTTTAGCTTAAATGATCCAAAAAACTTGACAGGTAAGTATAACCCGTTTAATTTGAAAGTAAGTCTAAAGGCATTCAGATTTAAGCCAACTAGTTTCATATGATTTAGGTGAATAAAAAACATAACATTTTTTTTTACATAAATGTTGCGCCAATCTGTTAACGTATACTAAATTATTTTTTAATTATATTAGTTATTATTTTTAATTACTACTAATACTAGCACTCCTCTCGCCAATTGAGATAGCTGTATAGCAAGCACAGAAGTGTGTTGGGTCTCAGAAGACTCGCTACTGACAATTTAGCACTAATTGTCGCAACCTACATCCTTTATGTATGGGGCACAGAGGATACTCGGCGAGAAAGCTGACTAAGGTGATACGATAGTTCTTTACGTTAAATGGCTACGTGGGAAACAAATGCCAAACATCTTATATGAAATTTTAAAAGAAGTCAAAATAGTCGGGGTAAATGTCACGAAAGAAGGCTATTAGAAATACCAAAGACCGAGCCAAGTGAAGAAATGTTTACCTAATGATATAAGGTGCGACTGAGATAAATACTAGGATTATGACTATAAGGTTAAACTAAATTATTTATTGTTATAACTTTAAATAAAACGATACTAAACGTTTTTGTTCGGATTTCGTCTTCGTCTTCTAAAAAATCAATGAACCCCGAAAGTTATGATGCCACAGACAGATACGCATGCACGCAGGCACGTACGCAAGCACGCAGGCATACACATACACACAGACACGTCAAACTTATAACACCCCTCGTTTTGCGTCGGGGATTAAAAATGTGGTTGATTATTACTAACATTAGTCCCTATAATATTTTAATGACGACAGGTTATTATGACACTGTTAGTTTTAATCAAACTTTCTCTAAAGTGTATTGAACAATATTTTTATTATGTTGTATTCACCAACGTCATGTTTACCGACCGTCACTCCCAAACAATATTGTCGATTACTCTTTTGTTGCACGGAAAATTAATAAAGCTGAGTTTTTAAATCGGTCGCCTCTGTGGTCTAGCGGTCCGGGTGTTGGACTTGACTGCATGAGGTCCCGGGTTCGAATCCCGGGTCGGCCAACACAAAGAAAATTGGATTTTTCCAATTTTCTAATAAAATAATGTTGGTCGGGATTGGAAATGTGCCCGGTTGGCGATAGGCTTGCCACCTATCACATTGTGGGACTTAGTGTCTTCGGCTAGTCGTGGGTGCGTTGGTTGTACCTCTGCCTACTTCTTCGGGGATATGGGCGTGAAGATACTTTTTAAATCGAATTATTTACTTGGTGGTAGAGTGTACAATGGCTGATCTGAATGGGAATAAGTATATTTGCTTCTGTTACGTTTCACTGCTTGTCATAGTTATTGCTGGAAGGTATTGTAGTCAGTGAACTTGCACATGTGGCCTAAGATCTCAGGCCGTTTTCTCAGGTAGACTGACACACAACTCTTTCTTTCTTTAGGTTTTGGCCTATACGTTAGTATTTTACCATTAGTCAAGTAGAAATTTACATCAAGTTTAACATCAATTTTAATTAATTATAATTAGTCATCAGTCATAAGTCGTCAGAAAGTCATGTCAGGCTCTTGGGTAAAGTGGTGGCCTCATTACTCAAGCTCATGTAATGGGATTTGGCGGCAACGAGGAAATACACGATACGTTAATTTCTTCATGATTATTTCATTTGCGCTCTTTCACTGAACAAAATTGTACAAAATGCCACCAAAATTTACTAATTCCACTCAATATCAAGGCGAAATTCAATAATTATGAAAAAACTTCGACCATATTTTCTCTCAAAGACGTAGGTATGTAGGTATAATCAGCTGAAAGCAACCTCATTATTGAAATTACTTCCGAAAGTTCTAGTTATGTGTTTTAAGTATGAACATGAAAACCCCACAGTAATAGGAGAAGCAGTAACAGCAGCCTTTACCATCACACGTTTACATACATTTTCATTAAGTTATAATTACCAGCGACATGTTTACCAAGTGTCACTCGCGAACAATGTCGCCGTTCACCCGAAAAGCCTTTTGTTGTACGAAAAATTTATTAAAACACGCAACACCATTCATCGGAGCAATTTCGAAACAAAGTGGTTTTGTGCCGCATTTTAAGGTTTTCGTAATTAATACACAATACACTATGCGCTATAAATCTGAAAAACGTACACTGGAATTGAGAATTTATTTTTATTTATGTAGAGGTCTTTTTAAATTGTTACTGCGTTGTCAATTATTATAAATGTTCGCTACGGTTGTTTTTTTAGAGTTCTGTTACTAAAATGAAGTGTTTTTATTTCGTTTTTTTATTTATTTTTAGTCTAAAATTATTTTGTCAACATATTCGTTAATTGGTCAACAGGTGACATCATTGTGACAAGAAATTCGTCTGCTTCTTTGCCTATAAAGTATGTTCCCTACCCATTTTTTTCTGTTTAAAAAAAGACTTTATTAGTTATACCTTTTCTTTAAATATTTTTTTAACTTAGTAGCACTTTTGAAACACCACTGCAAGTCAATTTTTTGTGTCTTCTGTTTTAATTCCACTCAAGTATGAAATTAAGAAAAGCTGATAATTTGTTTTATTTAGTTCATTTTACTTACTGTAAAAATAATTAAAAAGGAATAAGTTTATTTATTTATTGTTAAAAAGTAGTAAAGGGGGTAAATGATAATTAATACGCATTAGACACATAGGTACGTACAATATATCAAATGCCAAGCCAAGTACCATGTGCCATGAGTAGTAGTAATACCTATCAGTGTTGAATGACAAGATCCTTACAGGTTTGCCTGGCTTCCTCCACATTCAATACCCTTTTCCTACAAACACGTCGGTTCGACTCTTGACACCGCCCTCGGATAAAACTCGAGCGGTTTCATAGTGTAATGTCAACCTAGGTCATCCCGGGTACCTATATCTATCTACATTTTTATCAATCTTCCATTTGTCATTCCTTCTATTTAAATGAACCTATGGAACATACACTTTCTCACTTCAACATAAATACTTTCTTTCAATGCCACTCTTTCTCGGATGTCACTGTTAAAAATGGGGTCAGCGAGCGTTTCACCACAGATTTTCCGTAACGTTCTTTTATCACATAAAATATAAGTCTATATAAAATATATACGTAACATTTATATTTTTTGAAGTTACAATACACATTTTAACTTTAAAAAAATACTAGCGTCAATAAAACTTTAGTACCTAGTAATGTAGAAATCCATTGATTGATGCGGCTGTGTGTCATGGCAGTCATTTTTTTTCATGACCTCAGGTTTTTCATTAATTCTTCAGGTAATTTGCTTCAAATATTTGATTTAATTTCAAATATAAACGGAATCATTTCAAATTTTGTGAATTTAAATACAGAAACTATGAAACTCATGCCACAAGTAATGAATACAAAGTTTTAAGCTTCAAAATATAAGTTCCGTGTATTTTCAAAATATTTCCACCTCAATATTCCGGAATAGCATACATCACCATTTTAACTACAATGTCTAGTTGGATATCAAATTAATTAGCTTTAAATAGAGCTCGGAATACACTTCCCAATCCAGATTCTGTTGATCCTTGACAAAGTGGAGCACTCCATACATGCTGGCGGCGTTTGTGTGTAATAATTGAGAGGGCGGAGATCCTCTTTAATTGGTTGGCTCTGCACGACCCAAAATCACAATGGGTACTGGTGGAGACGTGGTTTTTGACGAATAGTCTAATTAATGATGAATGTTAGAATGGGTTGGAGGTTTCATTACTCATTGTGAATGACGAATTCCTATAAATATGCTTAGTAGCTTTCCATGGCCATACTCGGCGATCTCCTGTCGCTTCGTCTAAATTTAATTCTAATGTTTTTTTCTTATTAAGGACAATATAAAATATATCTACTAGACTTTACCTACCAACTACCTACCTACCTACCTACCTAGGCCTCAAAATCAAGTCTGAGTTTTTTATTCGCAAAACTATTGTTCCTTATCTATACTTTTGTATGATATTGAAAGTCTGTCTCTTACACAGCCACGGTTAAACCGCGTAATTGATATAAAGAACCGAGTTCAAATATGGGTTACTCATTTTCAAAAAAATGCCCGAAGGACCACAACGAAGGGCGAAAGTTTGTATAAAAATCGACGCTCTGTGCTGAAGAAATCGCATATAATTAGCTAGTAACATTATAAATGCGAAAGTTTTTCTGTCTTTTATGCTTTCACGGCTAAGCCAATAAACCGATTCTAATGAAACTTTTTCGCATATAGATCCGAGTTCGCACACACCTACTTTTTTTAAACATTTAATCTCCAAAGAACTATAACGGGGGATAGAAGTCTATTCTACGCTGAGAAAGATGAAGGCAAACTTCTAGTAATTATTAAAAAATAATACGAGAATCAACAAAATGGGGAATCGAAACGGATTTACCGCTAAACCGCAGCCCGACATTAAATAATAGAGGCACGTTAGATCAAATCCTCGTATGATTAAACAAAGATCTCACGGGTATCATTAATGTTTGAGAGCCGATTTATTGAAAATAAATCTTTTGTAATACAATGGGACAAAGCCCGTCCGTTGTCATTACTAATTGGGTGTTGAATGTTGCAGTTACCTTTGAAATATTATATGTCTGTGCTTTTAATTATAATTCAGTTTGAACATATATTTTAAACTGTTTGCAGAGACTAGGCCTTCCTTGTATTTTTTTTGTCGAATCACGTGACTTTTTTCACCTTTGTTTGCCCGTTGTGGGTTCTGTAATAGCAATCATAGATTAGGGATGTATTTTGAGAGCAAAATTTGACTGGATGTCCTAAAACAGCAATATTATTATTCGTCAGCAAAAAAATAGGTTTTTCGTAGCATTTATATAAATGATACAACAAAATATGCTGTTTCCCGAAAACTACTTGCTACGTCTCGTTCAAAGCAATTTACGTTTAAAGTGTTTATTTAATCTACAACACAGATTTTGTGAGGATTTTTCAATATGTTAGCTAAAAAAGCTAGAGAGTTAAGGGCACATTTCAACACTTGAAAAGTGGTTATCCT
>NJDC01007337.1:77589-102347 GCA_002245475.1 Calephelis virginiensis
CCCCAGACAGGATTTGAACCTGTAACCTTTCGTCTCAAGCCGACGAATGCTCTAACCAATTGAATTAATCTAATGCCTGTCAAAGCCACGATGATTCAAAATCCATCATAGCCCCGTCATTTCTACTTATTTTAATATTTCGAAAATATTGAGAAAGTATTACTTTTACTACGTGGTATAGTTCGGCCATAAAGACAGTGCTTATCATTGACATGTTCCGGTAAAACTAGCATGTTACTGGAGGTCTTTGCCTGGCTAAAACTATGTTAATATTCTTAACTTTTAATTAATGTTGTTTAAAATACTTATTTATGCATTGTCAAGTATGCCTTTTAAAAATACTTCTCAAGTCTGATCAAAATAAAATAAAACAATACTATAAATTCCATTTTTGAAATAAAAAAACAGAAATCACAATGAGGTTTGGTCAGAGCTTTACCGGCTACCTTATCCTTTGAACAGAAACACGTCAACAGCAAGCACTGACGTTATGGCGGTAGGAATAGGTAAATCGGTGGTACCAAACTCTACCACCTAGTCAGATGTCAGGATGTAAGTAAATATAAGCCTATGTTCACCTTTTACGAGCCGCCTGGCAGGAAGTCAAATAGGCTATTCTGCAAAGGAGCCCGAACCAACACAGGGCAAAATCAGTTCGTTATTACGTGCTATTCGTTATTAGACATACAAAAAACAACGTACAGTGGAATTGAGAGCCTCCTCTTCTTTGGAGTCAGCAACAAAATGAATTACATAAATTCTGCAAGAATGATTTTGTTCGTTCGTCTTAAGCTAAACCTTGAAAATAAACTATAAGATGTCATTTTGGTTGCACAACGTCTGAAATGCATTTAGGAAACCATATTTCGATATCGCCTCGGGAGAAATTGTGTCGGTTCGAGAATCAATTTAGAATTCCTGGGTGTGCGGTGGCATATTCAATTTTATTTATGTTATTACCCACAGTAATGTTATAAACCTGATGTTATTTTATAGTGATTTCAAAAACGGCATTGTCCTAAGAATTTTTATCATGTTACCCCTCTTCTTAACTACCTGAATCTGGCGTCGTACTGGCAGGTAACTCTTGTTTTTCGCATGTACATGGTCAGGACTGTTTTTCATCAAATATCCTACTCGTTCCGGTGGCATTTTTTTTAAAGAACCTTTTTTTGTTTCTTTGTGTCACTTTGTACTATAACCTTTATTTATTTATATTGCCTTTGATATATTCCTACACAGTGACGTTTAGTCCTTTGTTTTTATTATTTTATCAAAATATGGACTTTCTACTTCTTGATTGATTCGATTACTCACAGGTACATCAATTTTCAAGTGGTCCTATAATCGTCAATTATCTGGATATTGCAATAAATTTTAATGTTATTTTAAATTTTTCGAAAAAATGTTAACCACTTAAAAAATAAATACCCAATTAATAAATAAGGCCATACTGATATCCAGAAATACACGTGCCTACATACATCATAGATTGCGTTGCCAATCAGAGGCTCACATGCCATTTTTTTGCGTAAGCCAGTCTATCGATTTATTACTCCGTATTGGACCATAATAGTGTCAGACAAACATGTACTAATGACAAACGAACAGACGCTCTCATCTTATAAGCTCCCTAGTAGTTAAGCAGCTAGTTATTAAGATTATTTGATATTTTGCATGGTTGGCGTTTGGAAAAACTTGCACTCATATTTTTCATTGAAAAACACTTGTACCCTTTTACGTATTAATACATATTGTAAAACAAAGTTCCCCGCCGCGTCTGTCTGTCTGTTCGCAATTTACTCGAAAAGTACTGAACAGATTTTCATTCGGTTTTCAACAATAGATAGAACAATTCTTGAAGAAGGTTTTAGTGCGTAGTAAGTTTATGTTTTGTACAAACCAACGATATTACAATGATATTAGTTCAATATGTCGGCAAAAAATAAGCCGATCAGGCTTATGTCGGCAAAAAATAAAGATAAATGTAACCTCTCCAGACCACACACATTTTGGTCAATCAAAGATTTGGGGGTATTTAATTGGGAAGAGCCTACAATACAGACCTGATAAACAATTTTCGCATTTCTCATAGCATAATTTAATTAAAAAGCTCAGAATTTCAATAACAACAGGTTATTTCATTTTTTGTAAATATAAACTTAACATTAATTAAAAAAAATGGAAAACACTGTTAACTTTGTTGCATGCCAAACATTATGTAAAGAATAAAACGTGCTCCGTTTCAAGAATCCATCAAATAAATGTAACTAATATCTTATCCAGTAATTACTGATGTCCAGTAATTACTACGCACATACCCCACGAACGCCGAGGACCAAATACAAGAGAATTCATTGAATTAGATCTCGCTGTAACTTAAATAAAGTTATCTAACACGATTAAATATTTGATTAAAGGATTACTCTCAGCTCTGAGTTGGTTCTATCTACAAGAAAACAAACGTTGGAATCACCGACCGCGGCTGAACCAGCTCAAATAAAACCACTATGCTCAAACAATCGGTCTAAACTAATAAACAACTTGCTGAAGTTAGTAACTTTCAAATATTCATGTTTGTTCTGTGTTTATAAACGAAACAGCTACTGGTTTATATACCTTAAGTTGTAAAAAAAGTTTTAGGCATCGCATATGGTTTAAATACACTTGTGCTGTTTAACAAATATTAAACGAATTATTTTTTAGTCAACCGGTTTTGCTTTTTGTAGTAATTATTATTGATATTAATTATTTTTAATTATAAGAAAGTGCAGGAGGAAAGCAAGGAAGGCATTGAATCTACAATGTCTGCGTACATACGTAAGATAGTGAAACCGATTGCTGCAAATTTTAAATTTTATTAAAATTTAAGTACTTTTTCCTAAATAATATAGGCCAGAAGTAATCGTTCTTTTGTAATGTAATCTTTAAGACCTATGACTATACCTACTTCTACAAATAAATGAATTAAATGAATTGAAATAATGCAAAGGGACCTCCTAATTAGAAAAAAACACTCGGGCTATTCTTGGACATCCAAGTTGTTAACGGTGTGTTACCAATCTGAGACTGTAATATCAAGTCTCTCTTCCAAACACATTTATCGGCTAATCTAACCTCCAGGCTGAAACACATTAAATAAAATATCCGACTCCATCACCTTAGGAGTAAGTAAGCGGATGGTACTCATCTGGAGCAGGGCACCACGTAGGGATGTAACATGCCTGGGGAAAAATCGATTTTTATTTTTATCAAATAATCGAATTTCAAAATATCGTTTTTTTTTAAATAATTTCATTTAATTAAACAACTCAATAAATCGAATCTAAAGTAGTTGTACCATTATTTTTTATTACAAAATAAGCCCTCCAACCACATTTTTGGCATTTATGCGACATTTATTACCACAAATCATAAACCGCAAACTCACTCGCACATTTAGTCAACGGATTATATTGCAAAATTTATTAAAAACAATGTTTGAAGTTTAGAAAGAAACTTTTAATACAACCATCGATATAAAATATCACAACTGACTGAACTGTTTTACCGACAGAGTTTTCGAGTGTTGCCACGTTGCTGCGGTCATTAATAGAAATCGAAAGTTTCATGTGAAATAATGAAACAAAAAATCGATTATTAAAAAATCGATTATTTTTGGTTAATAAATCGAATGATAAAAATCGATTATTTCTAGTTAATAAATCGAATGATAAAAATCGATTAATTAAAAAAAAAAACGATTTTTTAATAATAGATTATTTTTTCACATCCCTAGCACCACGTCAATCACGACAATTTCGACTAGATTTTTTCGCCGACGAATGTTGTGGGTAAACATCAACATTACAAAAAAAACTAAAATAAATTTTGTTACCGTCCATGATCTATCGATTTTCATTGTAGTCCTTTATTATTAAATTCTATTTATTTTGTTTTTGTATTATGTATTCAATTTGTATAAATTATTTACATTATAACAACTGTTTCACAAACTCAGTTATTTTAAAATTTGTCCTTGATACCTAAAAGGTATCGAAAAGTATTTGCCTGGAAGTCCTGATACTATATGCCTTTAAATCCTCTGAGAAATTGTCTACTCGCCTATATGAATCCAGGCTTTCTACAAAAAACTATTCACACTACGAGTTTCATACACTTCTTTTGTGGAAATTTCAATTTAACTCAGAAATATTTTCTATTTCGGCTAATTTTCATGCCCTGCAGAAATTTGATTAACGTTCAACATTTCTCATCAAAAATGCTGGAAAGAATGGGGAATATTATTTTATACACACACTTTTTAAATAACACTTTTCCACACTAAGTTTCGAGTTTTTTAATTATATACGCTATTATCATTACAATTTCAATTCGTTTAGTTATTGATGTTAGTATATAGGCTGTATTAATTAAAATTCTTGATTTAAAAATTAGCAATGACCAAGATCACCACTTCGACCTAGCTATCCGATATCGAACTATCATAATAGCTTTAAACCTTTTAAGTCACGAGATAGAACTGCTGTCCATAGAGTACGTATGTCTGAAGGTACACGACTTACCCTATATATTATTTATTTCATATTATAAGGTAATAAAATAGCATCGCGTTAATAAACATACATGTTAACGCTTTAACACCATGTTAAACCACTTGTGTAACCATTTCAAATCAACCCTGTGGTCTAGGAGTCCAGCATCGGGCTTGACTTCTTGAGGTCCCCGGTTCGATCCCGAGTCGGGTTAGTAAAAATAACGTCACCCGGAATTGGCTATGTGCCCGATTGGCTTGCCTATACATGCTCTTGCAGATTGTGGGACTTAGTGTCTTCGGCTAGTCGTGTTTGCTCTGGTTGTACGTGTGATTTTCAGTCGGTTCGAGTCCGACATAACCCGCTGCTCTTCTCCGAAAGCGGTGGGTAGCCGGGAGGATTTTCCACACGTAAAAAAAGGTTAGTATTGTTACATAAATATATTGATAGGTACCTATTAGGTAAGCTGTGAGTAGATAAATATTGAGCAAAAAAAATACTATTTATGTTGAATTATATAAACCGTTCTTACTTCGACAAAAGTTGTTTAATGTTTTTATTAAAAATAACGAGCGACAAAAGTTTTGTATAACCTTTACAAATTCAGCAAAAGAAATAACATGAAAAATCTGACTTCAAAAATATAATTTCGAATAAGTTTTGTGTACTTTGTTTTGGTAGGGATTTTTTAGCGAATATACTTTTAAAAATCGTGTGTCGTTAATTTTACATTCAATATACATTAATAATTATAGAATAATAATTGTTTCGAAAGGTTATAAGGACAAGGATATGCTAGCTTATTATTTGTTATAGCTAATAATGTTTGTTAAAAATATAAGGTTGTGATTTTATTTAACATGTTTAAAAAGTAGTTAAAAGTAGATAAATTTTGGTAAGATTATGACTAATTGCAGAAAGGATTTAGAATCAGCTATTTTTATAAAAATTGGTTAAGTAGAGACGAGTATATATTTAATGAAGCGAAAAACTCTCACAATCCTACTTTAAATCTAAATTGGTACAGATCTGCTCAGTTTGTGATGATAATGTGATGCAAGAGACTTTATAATAACCCACATGTTTATTTGAGTCCATTAAAAAGAAAACCTGACTACTATGCTAGGACCCTGATAACTACCCTCAGGTTAGGTTAAATTTAATAATGAGTTAAACTGTCAAATATGAAATAATCTAATCCTATTTAGAAGCTAACTCAAAGCATGAGCAAGTGGCCCTAAGTAAACAAAAATCCTCATTGTTAAGTAGGTATAACGACGTCCTTGGTAGAATTTTGATCAAAAAATGAAACGGTAAGCACCTTTTTATGACGATGTTTAATGACCCTTGGCAAGTAGCTGTACATTATACTACCACCAATGATCTTGTTGGTGATGATCTTTTTAACCTTTGCTCGCCTCTTACGAGTTATCAGGCAAGGGTATGGTAGATGGTCTATTCTACACAAGGCATCTGGACCAACACGGGACTTATCTTCTTTTATATGTACAAAAACAAATCGTGCAAATATGTTTATTCTATATAGAATTCTGAGGTAGGTTTCAAAGATAAACCTACAGTATTTATTTAGGAAAATAAAGTTATTATTATTATTGTTTATTACAGTCGAATTGGGAACCTTCTTCTTTCCGTCACTTGAAAATATAAACCTATGTCGACGAAGTCACTGGCAATAATGACTTATGATGTTTGTGGATAGAGTTTTAAATAAGTTCGGAATATCTTTTTAAGGAACCTTGACTTCACACATTCAGAGGCAAGTGTATGAACCGCTCGGTGAGTGGGCCGAAATTGGTTTTCGCTGCCAAGTCCTTTCATTAAACTCTTGGAACTCTTTGGAAATTATTTTAGAGATACCATGAACTTATTCGTGAATAATATACCTACTCACACAAGCAAATGACTAATGTGTGACTAGTAATTTGTGAGGTATTTTAAAAAAAAAATTAAGAAGGAAATGACTGCTGAGTTTATTTGTCCGGAGCATCTCGATAAGTGACTGGCTTTCGATGCCTATATCTTAGTCATAAGAGGCGCTTGTGTGGTATATGTAAAATTAATTTTCATTTTTTATAGAGATAAAATATTGATTTATTTTAGTACTAGCTGTTACCTGCGGCTTTGCCCGAGTTTTCGCAGTAACCCGTTGCGCGATTGTGATTAAAATTTATCTGTGTTCCAAATTTCAGAAAAATCTGTTCAGCCATTCGAGCCTGAAAGAGTAACAAACATGCAAACATTGCCCGTTTTAAATATATTTCTTCATTGAGAATGTTAATTTTAATTTTTATGTTTAGGAATGTTAGGTACATACGATACTCAGATTCGATTCCCAACAGGAGCAGGCACTTGTGTTATGGTGTTAGATGTACCTCTGAGACTGGTTAACAACTTTGTTTCGATGTGTATTTAAATGTTTTTTCGTATTAACATCTTTGATTAATGTCTGTAACACGAGTATATAAATTTCTAGCAGTTTCACGCAACTTCGCCTGCGTAACTTGGCTTCTGCTGCATCGATTTTAATGAAACAAAACCTATATCACTCAGGGATAATGTGATAAGGAAATTCTAAAAATGAAAGAATTTTTGAAACCGGTCCAGTAGTTTTGGAGCCTGTTCATTTCAAACAAACAAACAAAAATTTAAACCTTTCCTCTTTATAATATACTCGTAAGTATAGATTTAGTTTGTGGTTAGATCAGTTTGTCTCATTTGTCGACATATGCATATGACTTTGATAGTTTTATTTTTATAACACCTATAATAATTATGTAAATACAAAAATGTGTTTGTTTAATTGTCCTTCTATCACAATGTACGGTCACGAGTAACGGTCATGATATAATGTATCACGATATGTAATGGTACAATTTTGTTAGTGTAGATACCTAGGATGCAGGAAAGCCATAATATATAAAACTTTTTTTTACCTCGAAACCCAAACAATTCCCACTTTAGGGCCGAACAACTTGGAGACAACATCTAGTAATAATTTAAAACTAATTCTATCACTTTAGGGGCCGTTAAACTTTTTCCGTCAATAAATTTTAACGTTCTCCGGCATATCCCTAGCCGCATTAATAAATAATACAGCGGGCGTTATCCGAAATCTGGATGAAAGGCCCTGTCCCAGATCTGTCACTCAGGATAATAATTAATTAGCGGATATCGAACACAACATTATGGACTTGCTGGTATTGGGTATTGACAGGGGGTTGGGGGTTTTATGTATAACTAGTTGGGCTACATTATTTTAGATTTTGATAAAGGCGGTATTTTTATAAGACCAGGAAAGACAACGAGGATGTTAAGAGATGTATCCAGCTATTGTGTGGGTTTATCGCCAGCATATGTAAGTAGATGTAAGCTCAGCGCTGTTGAAGCTGAAACAATACAGTTTCAAGCGAAGATAGGTATTGGCTCCACTTCTTCAGATTGTTTGTCACAAGCAACCTAGACTAGGTAATAGTTTTGTTACAAAAACCGGATACCCTTGAATATTCTTACGCCACAATGTGAACGCTCACCTCTATCATGTTCCAATCTAGCGGGTAGGGTGTCCGTTCATGGCTTATGGCCTATAATGTTAATTTATTAGACCTTAGCCAGAATAAATACAGTATTAAGACTGTACATTAAGTGTTTTAAATTTGAATCCATCTAACACTAATATATCAATCGAATCCTCTTAGTCTTACTACAATGTATTACATTGTTTATCATAATGTAGGTGTATCATGTTTGCAAATGTAAGGTCCTCTTATTGTTGTTCCCTACCTTCCGCTAAGTTAAATGTGAATTGTGTTGCGGCCATTAAAATAAATATGAAAATAGCTACAAAACTAAAAATAATTAGAATCGTTGACTAACACCCATAACACAAGCATATAATTTGCTTACTTTGGGGTTAGATTCAATTTGTGTGACTTGTGCAGGGATATTTATTTATTTATTTATAATTTACTTACGTGATAAATTCAATCTCATTACAAAATACGTAATTTTTAAGATAAATTTTATACAAAGATTGACAAAGCAGATATACAATGCGAATGTGGATGGATGTAGGTACCCGGGGAGACCAAGGCTGACATTTCACGATCAGATCAATCGGATATTATCCGAGGGTGGTGTCAAGAGTCTCCGAAACCGGCATGTTTGTATGAAAAGGGTTATGAATGTGAAGGAAGCAAGACAGGTTTGTCAGGATCGTGAGGTCTGGCACTCGATACTCTCTGCCTACCCCGTAAGGGACTTGGCGTGAAGATATGTATGTATGTAAATTTTATATTAGCCACGTAGAGGAACCTGATTCTATTGAAACTAACGTAAAGTAATCTAACTTTCTGGATTGTTCCTGGGGCTATAACAATCTTGCACCAAAAAACAATTCCAAATTCAGATTCGGTAATAACGATAAAATAACCTCTGTCAGGTAATAAGAAGCATTGCCCACTTCCAGCAGAAGTGCATCACGAGTGGGTAACATTTCTCTGTCAAATGCAAGGAAACGTTCTGAGGTTTAGTTAATTATTTGAGTTTCAAACTGCAGTGAGAAAGTTTTAATTGTCATTTCATCAATGTTTTAGTGACGCCAGAAAGTTTGCAATTCGATTTCTACCTTATATTATGAGATAAACTTATAGAATTAGTAAAACATTTGGTTAGACTACGTAGTACCTATTCCTAGAGTCATCGCATCGGTGCTCAACACGGTCTTAGTATGTGCTATAGACAATGTAGCCGGCAGACTCGCACACGTCACTCTAGATCTCGACCATAAGTGAGACCTATAATCTATGGTGTGTTTAGATCGTTTTTACTACTAAAAAAGCCATCTGATAGCTGACGTATAACATAAAAAGCGTATTTATATATAGCCAAAATTGATTTTCAATATGATGACATCCAAATTGAAAGCATGTTATGGGAGAAAGTGCCAGTGAAATATCTCACTAGACTTTTACAAAATCGGTGCTTATATTAGACGTAGTTAAACGGGAAAGATTGAATCAATTCAATTCAATTCATACTGTAAATATTCTACTAAAACATTAATTGTAGTTTAAACCTATGTTTCACAAAAACCCAAATTAAACCAACATCGTGTAAAAGACCTATGTGCTATTAAAGTACATACAATTGTATTTTTAAAACATATAAAACAGCCGTTATTTTGTTAACATTTTAGTGTTCCTTTTTGTTATTTTGGAGTCATATAATTTTATGTTTTCACTGTCCTGAGTTTTTAAAATAATACATAAAACAAAATGATGCGTCGTTGAATTTTTATGTTGTTTAAAAAAACCATGATGTCAAACTAGAGATAAATAAAATTAGTGTGTTTTCCCTTTAGTCAGAACCAACCAGAGACATTTAAAATGGATACTTAAAGATGAAACACGATGTGACTCTAAACTTGATATCATACTAACCGCCGCCATTTAGCCGCCTTAACGTCAGTAGTTGCTGTTGACGTGTTCCGGTTCAGAGGGTAAGGTAGTCGGTAATCTTACTTTTGCTCAAGGTCTAACATCCTGGCCTCGGTTGGCAACGCACTATTGCCACATTTGGTGTCTCTAGGCGGCGTGAATTTCTTACCATCAGGAAATCTGTCTGCTTGTTTGCTTTCCAATATCACAAAAACAAAACATTGTGAAGAATGGGCCCTTTTCCTTTAACTACTTCAAATTTAATACACGATTTTGTTATTATAATGAAAACTAAGAATGACTAAATACAAATACTTATTCCACTAAAGTTTACAGATTTCCAAACTTTCTTTTCGCCATTATATTCTATACTGCATATTAAGGCAGTTATTGTGTTACATAAACAAACTTACTTTCTATTCACTTTGAGTAATTTATTTAGTAATATACAGTAGGTGTTACTATACTAATTAAAATTATTTAAATTGTATTTATTCTATCTTGTCTACTTCGAAAATGTTTTTGATATTAAGGAAACATAAAAAACGACTCCGGTACCAAATAACATTAATTTTTCAATGTTTTCCACAAAAACATCTCGAAAACTCTACCGGGTGACATCAAACGCCACAACAAGTACTTTATATAGTACGTCGTTAACATTTAGGGTGACTTTTTACAAATTTACTGTCCTATTTCCCTATTAGGGTTTTTTCCCTCATGTACCATATTTATAGAGTACGGTCAAGGGACTTACTCTAGATAAAGGTAACAAAGAGAGAAAACAGTGATGATAATATTCTAATAAATAGGAATAATAATTAAAAAAACAACACAATTTCTATAAATAAGTATAATGTAAAGGGTTATTAACTTGTTAAAAAAAGTGGTGGTTCTAAAAAATGTTTTTGTGCAAAAGGAAACAAATTCATCTAGTATTTCATCAGTTGCCGGAAGCTGACTATAAAACGATGATTTTCATTTGTTGCTCATGCTGTCCTTACATTGGAGCTTTTCGAGTAAAGTTGACGAGGTGGTAATAAATATCAAAAAAAGATACACAATATACTAACAATTACCTTACATAAAAATACTAGTTTATATTCTTACAACACCAAGAAAACAATGAAGACACATACATTAATTGAATACCTAGATACAAACAAAAATCATCTTTAATAAGATTGGAGTGCCTGTTAAGGTCTCTAATATTAAAATAAACGCTTTTTTTACTACACGCATAGGACTTTATATATACATGGATCACACTAAAAGTTTTGCACTTCTAGCTAATCGGAACTATTTGAATTTCGAATATTATTTTTAAAACGTTGCAACCTTCTTAGTAATAAAAAAAATAATTGGCGGGAAATAATTCGTTGATTGTTTTTTTTATCATACATCAAAGTTCTGTAATGGAATTCATTCGAAAAGAGTTTAGAGCGATGATTTTCTATGATTTCAAAAGTTCTCCTTTCCACAAGACTGTACCGCTCGTCTTCAAAATGCTTTTGGGAGAGATGCACCTTGTTTGAGCACCGTGAGGCGATGGTTTGCTGAAATTGAGAGAGGTCGAGTTTCTTGTCGAGAAAATCAAAAGAGTGTTAATGGCGAGTGGTATTCTACCATTTGTTTACCCAGGATGATAGAAAAAGTTCGCGAAAGACGACCGAAAAGTCACATTGTCCTACACCATGACAACGCTTCTTCACGCACGGTCAACAAAACAAAGTCATTTTTAGCTTCCAAAAAAGTACATCTCGTCACTCATCCTGCGTATAGCCCCGACCTAGAACCCTGTGATTTCTGTATTTTCTCCAAAATCAAAGATTTGATGTGAGGTTTTACTTTTACTAACTCCGAAGAGACAGTGATAGCGTTCAATCAGCACGTAGAAAACATGCCTTCAGATCTGTGGTGTTCCTGTTTTAAAAAATGGTTCAATCGCATAAAAAAAGGTTTAAAATGTAAAGGAGATTATTTTAAAAAGCTATAAACATTATATGTTGTTTTTTTAAGTTACGCAAAACTTATAGTATGACCACGTATATTCGTTTAATACTATAATACAAAATTAACATTTTCTAAAATTTTTGTCTGTCTCTCTGTTTCTTTGTTCCGGCAAATGTCTGAAACGGCTAGACCGGTGTTGACGGGACTTTCACTGCAAGGTAGCTGATGTAATAAGGAGTAACTTATGCTGCTTATACTTTCGAGAAAAAATACTAAGACAAAAATAATACGACTTTTGCTCATCAAGCTAAAATATCAAACACAGGAATGGTAAGCATCGATATACTAGTGACAGAAATCAATCCGAACGAATGAATAAAGGAATAACCTAGTATTTATTTTACATAAACCATACGAATGGTTCTACTGACGGGTATTTATAATTACGAAATCTGCCAACGGTCCAAGAAGGTATAAAATTTAAGTTTTGTGTTTTAGAAGGACTGAAAACTCACGGAGCGATTTTTAATCGCGCCCGAAGCGGTCGCGGTTCTGCGACTTATTTCAAAACTCACGAGACGGGTAATTTTTGCGGTCCCGCAGCCGCCGCGGTTGAAATTATCAACCGCAAACTTGGCGGTTGATTAACGCGCGGCCGGCGCGGCGGTTGCGGTTAAATAATCAGTACAAATAGTATAAAATGGTCGCCCGCCAAGCGAAAGCAGAGCGCGCGGTCGCAATCCGCCGAAGCGGCGGCGTGAGATCGCCGCCCGCACGATTAACGGGCAGACCCCCGCTCGCGGGAACTGCAAACAACCGCAGGAGCTTGCGGGTGAAAATCGCGTCGTGAAATATGACCTTACGTTTTGCATATAAATCTACACTCTACGGAGTCTGCGGGCCCGCAACCACCGCGGCCGCGGGTAAAAACCGCGCCGTGAGTTCTTAGGCACTTCTTTTTCCCGTGCTTGGGATGATTTTTTCATAAACAGATTAGCTTAAAATTTCCACCTCAGATCAAAGAAATATCTCTATCTCGCGATTACAATGCATGAATTGTACCATTTGCTCAGTTTTTGCAACTCACGAAGGCCAGTGGCCGTTACTTGTGGTTGGCACGTATTTGTATATTGTGTCAGTGTACGTGAAAGCGAAATAAGTATGGTAAGAATTAAAATAAATTAAGTTTCGTCTATAAGTTTAGGTAAATAATTACAAAAAAGGGAATTTAGTAATGAACAGTTTTACAAAAGTAAAATCCGATCGCCTTCGTGAGATGTAAAAAAGCATCTCGTTAAAAAAATCATCTAGCATCTGACTACAAATTATCGCCACCAAGCAAAGATTCCTGACTAAAGTAGTTTTTTCTTTAATATTCGTGAAAATATCACCTGCCAAAATGTGTTTTGACTGATAAAATACTTTAATTAGTCTGTATTGCAACTAATTAAATACGGTGCAATAAAATCAAAATTAATGTCACGCGATGCTCGCGCCAATATCCAATATTAAATCACTTTATGCAGTACATAATATGCAAAACAAAATAAAATTTGAAAACTATTCATTAATTATAAAACTTTAACTATAAAATATTAAATATAATCTGGTATCTATTTAATTATTTCTATGTATTAGAATCGTTGAACGTTACACCCATAACACAAGCATATCATTTGATTACTTTGGGGCTAGATTCAATTAGTGCGACTTGTCCAGGAATATTTATTTATTTATTAAATATAATAGCATTATTTTTTTTTTCGTAAATGCAAAATAAATTATTTACGACCTAATATTAATTTCCTGAAAGCCAGACAAAGTTCCTGGGGCAAAGACAAAGAAAGATGAAATGCTTTTAGGCTTCGACCGGGATGATAAAATTTGCATAAATTTACTAGCTACTCTATCCTTCCAACTGGAACACAGCAATAGCGAGCTGGCGCTATGGCGCCAAGTACTGATAGGGCGGTGATACTAAAACGGTCGCGTCTAGGGCTCTACCACTTAGGCTAACTAGCTACTGTAGTGAAAAAACTTAGTATACAAATTACTACTACTACCAGGGTCTTTGCATCCTATGACAAAAATGATAATAATTCTTATTGTGAGAATGCAGTTTCGTCAGCGAATCACCGGAGAACATTCATCATGATTTCTGTTCGTTAAATTTAACCTGAAGATCTAGAGTCCGCTTTCTTCTACTCTTATTTCTCCATGTCATTTGGTTTTCGGCTTTTCCAATATAGAATCCATTGCCAATATTTGGAAATCATTCAACCACCTAGGATTCCGCTAGTGGTAGATTGCTGTGATCCAACTTGACTGAGAAGGGATACCACTGGCTTATTCTTGCCGCTATAATGACAGTGTCATGTTCCAGTCCACAAGGTAGGATAATCGGTAGACTCGCACATTAGACCTAATACACCGGTCACTTGATGGCAACGCAAGTATAGCATTTATAGTGTCTATAAACCACGGTTTTTTCTTAGCAACAGGAGAGCCATGTGCTTGTTAACTGTTCAATGCATTAAAATAAAAAAATTGTAAAACGTTCAAAATCTTCACTTTAGATATCAAAATTGTTTAATATTTGTGTTCAGGAATATCAACCACTTTTTTAGCATTGCCAACTAATTAATAATGATTTAATGAAATCAGGATGGATTTCACGCAGTGTTCGCCGCCAATATCCAATATTAGATTAGTGCTCGCCGGTATTGAAACGCGGCAAAATATTCCACAGAGAATACAAACTCCGATAGTTACTACTAGCTTTAGCCTGTGGCTTTGCATATAATTTCAAGTATATTAGCTCTCAAACGCAAAGCCTTTGTGTGTCTCTGTTTTGAAATACCACTAAAAGTAAAGTAGTTCATGTTTACTAGCTATAGTTTACTGTGCGCTCATATTGGTATATAACTGTAACGTTATTGTTTGTTGTTGGCGTGATCTGGTTGAGATATAGCTCCTAAAATTAGCAACGCACAATCACATTTTTGGTGTCTACAGCCGAAATATAATACTTTACACCAGGAAAAATGTCTGTTTATTTATTGTCAAATCCCACATAAAGTAACCTTGATTTCCATCTGAGTTATCATCATCCTAGTATTTATTATGTTATTGTCTTTGTGGTCTAGTTGTCTGGTGTCGAAGTCGAAAAGAAAACTTGTTTTTTTTTTAATTTTTCTAATCAAATAAAATTTGCGTGGGTTTGGGTACATGCCTGTAAGGCGAGCTGTTATCCAACATGGCTGTGAACATTTTGAAAACTGTGACAAAAAAATAGCTCTCAGCCTAAAAATAGATGTTAAAATTTCAGATATATTATGTTTTACATTAAACGTCCTTTGTGGCTGCAGCTTGAACCGTTCCAATAGTAGCCACTATTCATAAATGTGTAATAATTAAACGATTACGAGTTAGTATAAGTCAGCTGAAAATATATTTTTGTTACTAGGTGAAGTGGAACGACTTTTACGGGAGTACAGACAAAACCAAGAGCTGGTCCGGAACATCGGCGCCCACTACTACCAAATTATCTATCCAGTACAACTTCGCCACCACGAGAAAATGGGCATATCCACACGAGAAGTCAACACACCGAAGGTCAGTATTTCTTTGTATTTTCATCATTCATCAAACTCGATGATTTAAAAAAAAATGTTACAGTTTTACTAAATCCTTATTCCATTCTGCAAAATAGCAAGTATGTTTATAAGAACAAAAATAAAAATAAATTTATTTTTCTCTAATATAATAAGATTGTGAATAAATGTAAGTTACACTTGATACTTCACTTTTTTATGAATTTGGTATCTTCATGCCCATATCCCCGAAGAGGTAGGCAGAGGTACAACCAAGGCACCCACGACTAGCCGAAGACACTAAGTCCCACAATGTGATAGGTGGCAAGCCTATCGCCAACCGGGCACATTTCCAATCCCGACCAACATTTTTTTTATTAGAAAATTGGAAAAATCCAATTTTATTTGTGTTGGCCGACCCGGGATTCGAACCCGGGACCTCATGCAGTCAAGTCCAACACCCGGACCGCTAGACCACAGAGGCGATAATGAATTTGGTAACAACCTATATACTTTTAAAAATTGTTACCGCAAAATATTAAGTTGTCTTTTTTGTCGTTTTTTTGCCGATTTTGCCGTATCTATGTCCGCTTTTGTAGAACGTAGACTACTTCTTAACATAACGTTGGTTTTATCACTAATACAGTAGCTATAACTAGGGTTATCAAATTTTATAATAATCCACCAGGATTGGTACTATCGTCTTATCTATATTTTGTACTGCTGTGACATTAGGAGTATTTGCTTTAGGAGGATTCCGTTGCTGGTTTTAATTACATACAAAAACCCAAAAATCAGGAAATAATCAGGGGTTTTTGTTACTTTGTTAATTTACTCCTATTATCCTGTAAAATTATATTGCGACGATAATAACATCATATTTTCTATGTGATAAGAAAGCAGACTACATAGCTCTTTCGATGGTTTGAAGTCGCTGCTGTAGCCTATCGACACCATAGCTGTTATAAGTACGTCGATGTTATTGTGCAAGTTCACCGGCTACTCTACTCCCTGAAACACGACAGTTGACAAACAAAGTTAGGTGGGTGAAGTTGGGCAACAGCACTATTCTCTGGTGTTATATCCAAACTCTGCTAAACTCTTTCAGACTGCAAGCAAAAGCTTATTCTACACAAAAGACCCAGATCAACACAATCGCTAAAAAAACAGTTTCCTCTTATCTAAACAAGCTTACATCAAATATCGGAGTAAACGAAACACAGCATAACAAGTTTCCACTAATCAAGATCGCAATCTGTATCACATTTATTCAAAGAGAGGCATGACAAAGAAGGGAGGTCGCGAACAGTTCGCGAATACCGCGCTTTAATTAAGAACACTATGAATAATTCGAATGAAACCTACGCCTTGTGGTTTTTTTTTTGAAGCAAGAAGTGTTCTTGTCGACGACACGATAGGAGTGATTAATGCCGGCCCAGTTTCAGTTCCAGGAGTTTTTCTATTAGCGCGAAACTTTTCCTCTCTTCGAGTACTTTTTGTTTCTTATTACTCGATGTCTAAATTAGGGAACGTCACACGAGTCGAAGTATTGTAATTTATAAAACCTGCAACGTGTGCTGCTTGTTGTACCCTCGTGAATGATGATGTTGCGTGGATGATTTGTAGGTGGTGCTGGTGAAAATGCTTCTTCTTCTTATATAAATATGGCTTTCGATTGTTTTTCACGCCTACTTTGCCAATGTCAAGTTAGTTAATTAGTTAATTCAGTCAGTCATAAGTCACTATGTACAAAGTCATGTCAGGTCAGAGTCTTGAGTAAAGTGGTGGCCTCGTTACTCAAGCTCATCTAGGAGATTTGAACGGCAGCGAGGAAATAGACGATTTATTAATTTCTTCATGATTATTTCATTTGTGCGCTTTCACTGAACTAAATTGATCTAATTCCAACCTAAATTAACCAATTTCACTCAATATAAACACGAAATTCAATAATAATTAAAAAAAATACGACCACCTTCACTCACGATGGCGTCAAAACCTAGAAAATGCTAATTATGTCTCAAGTTAACAGTGACATGACGTTTTACATTGAATATCGAAAAACAGTTATAAATGCGAAAATATCTATCTTTTTTCACGGCAAAACTGCTGAACAGATTTTGAATAAATTTAATGTCTAAACTTATCCAAATTTAAATAATGCCATTTTTTTTCGACAACAACGCTACAGGATTATGATGAAATTTTATATGAAAATGGTAACTATTCTACACTGACGAAATCACGAGCAAACAGTTATTTGTAAGTAATATATCGTAAATAACAACTCAAATAGCAAACCCATATTTTTCCGGATCCGCTAGTTACAAGGTGCATAGTTAAAACTTGAAAGACAATAATCTACAGGTGATAAAATAGAAAGTTTGAGACATAATTCGAAAGTTGCAAAAAGCAAAATTTATTTATTATAACAATAATTATCACCTCTGTGGTCTAGCGGTCCGGGTGGTGGACTTGACTGCATGAGGTCCCGGGTTCGAATCCCGGGTCGGCCAACAAAAAGTAAATTGGATTTTTCCGATTTTCTAATTAAAAAAAAAATGTTGGTCGGGATTGGAAATGTGCCCGGTTGGCGATAGGCTTGTCACCTATCACATTGTGGGACTTAGTGTCTTCGGCTAGTCGTGGGTGCCTTGGTTGTACCTCTGCCTACCTCTTCGGGGATATGGGCGTGAAGATACTTACTTACTTATAAGGTAAAATATTAACTATATTATTATAGAGAGCGTGTGTAGGTTTATTTATTTTTTGAAAAAAATAAATAAACGCTAAATAAAATAAAAAATCGCTATAGGTAACAGCGCGGTCTTTTTAGAGGTTAAAGTACACGCGACTGCACCGATTATCTGCTTGAATTCAATACCTGATCTAGGCATTCACTCGTAAGAACAAATTTGATTGCATTTATTTGTTTGGATGTTTAAATAATACTGATGTAAATGTAGAAATGTAGAATAAATTTTAAATATATAGTATAAATGCTTGCTTCGTTGGAAATCGTATCTGAATCATTCACTTAGTCTGACGTTTAATAACTAATTAACACAGCTTTCACGTGCGTATTGTATCCAAAAGCACAATGGGGTTATTCTAAAGTAGCCCCATTTGGTGTCATTTATTCACAGACTTATTTTAAACTTATATATAGAACAAAATACTCGTTTTAAAACTATAAGGTTGCATTTCTTTTTCCTTGCGTTCGACGTCTGAATGCCGAAGCGAGGTCTAACGAGTGACTGCAAGCAGACAGAATTCTAGGAATGCGGGATGTGTCAGGGAAATGCTGTGTAAGGCTGCGATAGGTAATCAACATTGTATGAGACTCTGGATATCGAGTTCTAAATGTATTTATCTATAACCAGCATATCTATAGTAACCTTCGGACGTATGTACTCTATGGACATCAATTTGTTCTCGTGTATTAAAATGTAAAAGCATTTAACAGCGTCCGTAAAGTGATTTTGTAGTTTAACAGCACTGATCTATTATAATGGCTATTCATTTTAATTCACGAAATCGAACTGCTGTCCGTAGAGTACATAATATGTCTGAAGGTTACTTAATTACCCTATAAATTATTTATTTAATGGTATAAGGCAGAGAACAAGCTTGAAATAGGAAAAAAAGGCAACGCGTATAAAAACATAAATTTTACTACTTTGACACGACTTAAGCTATTTATGTAACCAGTTTAAATTGTGGTCTAGGACTTGACTTCTCAGTTCCCGGGTTCGATCACCGGGTTGGGTCACAAAAAAAATTATTGAGAATGTGTATTTTAAATTTTCCAATAAAAAGAATGTTCTCTGGGATTGGATTTGAGCTCGGTGGCCGATAGATTTGCCACCTATCACATTGTGGGACTCAGTGTTTTGGACAAGTCATGGGTGCCTTGGTCGTTCCTGAGCCTACCTCTTCGGGAATATGGGCGAGAAGATACATTAAATCGCGTGTACAAATCTACTTATCACCTTACCCGTTACCATTAAACATGATAATGGCTAGCACTGGTATTACGACGGCGGGGATAGGATAAGCAGTGGCACGATACCGGGCGAGCTGCTGCACACCACTCTACTACATAAACTCATTCGCATAATAAAACATGGAAAAACATTTTGTGTCTCTTTCACGTTAAACGCCGTGGGGGTCACCGGTGACCCCCAAAAAAAAATGTCAAACTCTTCTTTTATGGTGTTAAAGACTTTTTTACTACTTTTAATGCCGTATGTGTCACTTGTGATTTTTTATTTAAAAAACAGTCTAAACCTCCTATTATGAAGTTATAGACCTTTAAAAAAACATATTTAAATACTATCGCCTCTGTGGTCTAGCGGTCCGGGTGTTGGACTTGACTGCATGAGGTCCCGGGTTCGAATCCCGGGTCGGCCAACAAAAGAAAATTGGATTTTTCCGGTTTTCTAATTAAAAAAAATGTTGGTCGGGATTGGAAATGTGCCCGGTTGGCGATAGGCTTGCCACCTATCACGTTGTGGGACTTAGTGTCTTCGGCTAGTCGTGGGTGCCTTGGTTGTACCTCTGCCTACCTCTTCGGGGATATGGGCGTGAAGATACTTTGTATTTACATACTATTTACTTAACAGAACAAAAACCTGAAAAGACGTTTTGAGAAATTTTGGTCAAAACCCCACGGCGTTTAACGATCGTCGAACATCGAGCGCCACGATCTGTTAGTTTTATTCCATGTGATAACAGGTACTTTGCTGTACCTGGCGCTTGATGACTAATGTAATGACGATTGACCTTTCTTACCTAACTATGACATACTAAAGCTTTGATGACGTTATTGCAATGGGACGGTTCACCCATACAAGTCTCATAATACTTCAGCATTATATCCACAGAGATGTAGGTAATACTGACATATAACATACTTGTATTTAGTACAGGTACTAAAGCAGTATAAACAAACTATTAGCGCATTTTACATAGTCGGGTATTTTATTTTTCATTTTGATTATTTTGTATACAAACTGTGAATTGTGATTCTGATAACATATTGATATATATGTTGATTAATTTGTGGAAACGTACAACATATAATTCATTAATTAATTAAGCCTTTCATTAATTCAATACGTGTTTGTTTGTTTTAATTATGCATGTGTTTGTATTTATGTGACAGATTTTGGTTAAAAAGCTTTTTTTATTAATTTAACTTGTGCATGCACCTGTAGTATTTGTGTTTTTTCCCCAAAGTTATCAATTTTCATTTTTAATAAAATTTATAAAGAGAAATGAAGCTGATATTGCCAAATCTTTAAACTACTAGTACAAAGTAGTTCAAAATTATTCACAATATCATACGATGTTGGCTGTGTTAATGTAAAACACGAGTATGTTCACGCCCATATCCCCGAAGAGGTAGTCAGAGGCACAACCAGGGCACCCACGACTAGCTGAAGACACTAAGTCCCACAATGTGATAGGTAGCAAGCCTATCGCCAACCGGGCACATATCCAATCCCGAGTAAAGTTTTTTTATTAGAAAATTGGAAAAACCCAATTTTATTTTTGTTGCCCGATCTGCGATTCGAACCCGGGACCTCATGCAGTTAAGTCCAACACCTGAACCGCTTAAAAGAGGCTTTAAAATTTTTGGTTAATGAATTTGTTTGACTAAACTCCCATTAAACGTTCAGATGATGAATTTTCTTAACAATTTTAAATTTGAAATTAGGCCAACGTCCTCAGCAGCAGGCCGCCACAGGAGTAAAAATAAACATTTTATAGAAATAAACCGCCGTCATTTCCTATTCGCCGTTTATCACAGGGAAATGATATCGGTCGTAAATGAAAAAGCAGTTCAGTTTTATCACACATAAAACTACCTTTCATGATTATGTCATTTTTTTTTTATTTGTACTATTCAAGATGTATCAAATAAGCCCAGACACAATAGGATAATGTTCCGATGTCCACTTTCCGCTTTCGTCATCGTATCAGCTTCATTATTACTGTAACATTTCATTTTACTAGGTGGTAGAGTTTCGCAGTGATCACCAGGATCGGTACCACCGCCTTACCTATTCCTGCCTCCATAACTTTCGGAGTGTACTTTTGCTTGAGTCCCAACATCCCGGCCTCAGGTTGGCAACGCACCATTACCATCTTTAGTCTCTCTAGGTGTCGTGAATTTCTTATCATCAGGAAATCCGTCTGCTTGTTTGCCTTCCAATATCATAAAAAAAATTGTCTTGTAGAACGTGTATACAAAAAAACAGCTCAACCGGTTGAAGATAGGTATTTAAAATGCAAAAACTTCAACAGGAAAAACGAATAAATAACATTGTGTATAATTATTAAAGAGCATATTTTGTTTTTAATTCTAAATGAAAGTTATAGTAACAGTAATATTCTAAAACACGTTTCTGACAACTACGTGAATTTATGAACTTAGATAAGTTATTAACGTAGGTTATTACACTTTGATATCACATGCTAATGAATTGTTATCTAACCGTATTAGATTACCATGCGTGTATATATGTCAAATATTGTTAGTTATGTGTGAACTTTCACCCCTGAGGTGTTTTAAAGTAATAATATATGACGGAAACTAATGGTATTCGTAACAATGCATTATTATATATTAATTACTCAACACACCCAAAAGCTAGATGTTTGACTTCATTTTTAACCCCCAAAAGAAAAACGCTGTTTTAGTTTGACGTGTATTAGTGTGTGCATGCGTGTTTGTGTGTACGATCGCGCGCACTCGTGTGTGTGTGTGTGTGTAGGTGTGTGTGTTTTTATAGCATATTTGAACCGATGAACTAATTTCAATGTCAGTGTTGTTTGAAAGCGGCGCTATTGAGATGACTTTTAGCTTCGTAACAAAAAGGTTATGTCGGGTGTTATTGAAAATTTTTAATTGTAGGATTATTTAGTTTGGTAACAAAAAGGTAATGTCGAGCGTTATTGAAATTTTTAAAATTTTTAATTGTAGGAGTATTTAGCTTCGTAACAAAAAGGTTATGTCGGGTGTTATTGAAAATTTTTAATTGTAGGATTATTTAGTTTGGTAACAAAAAGGTAATGTCGAGTGTTATTGAATTTTTTTAAATTTTTAATTGTAGGAGTATTTAGCTTCGTAACAAAAAGGTTATGTCGGGTGTTATTGTAAATTTTTAATTGTAGGATTATTTAGCTGTGTAAAAAAAAACGTTATGTCGGGTGTTATTGAAATTTTTTAAATTTTTAATTGTAGGAGTATTTAGCTTCGTAACAAAAAGGTTATGTCGGGTGTTATTGAAAATTTTTAATTGTAGGATTATTCAGCTTCGTAACAAAAAGGTTATGTCGGGTGTTATTGAAAATTTTTAATTGTAGGATTATTCAGCTTCGTAACAAAAAGGTTATGTCGGGTGTTACTGAACATTTTTAATTGTAGGATTATTCAGCTTCGTAACAAAAAGGTTATGTCGGGTGTTACTGAACATTTTTAATTGTAGGATTACTTTTTTTGAGAGGCTTGCGACACACACGGCAGTCCTGATGTTAAGAGCCAACCGTGGCCTATAGTCGTTAAAGATGATCCCTGTGATATTACACCTTTTATGCTAGTCTACCAGCTACTACTTGATACTATCATTATGCCAGCACGAAAATGTAAGACAATAAATCCCTACATCCTTACCCGGAAAAGCTGCTGCACATTAAATTACCACTTTGTTGGTAATGTCATATTTAACCTTCGCTCGCCTCTTATAATTCCGTGTTCGAAAGGCAAATTCTGATCTTTAATTATTCATTTTACAAGTTAGTATTAAACTAAGATTATGCTATGATAATAATTTATCTTGTAAGTAAAATATACTCGTATAAAGTAAAATACTCCTATAAAAATATATACATGCTGTATTATTATTTAAATAAAAATATATTAGTAGATACACTTTCAGACTTATTCACGTATTAAATACTGAAATTATGAAAACAACAAACTTTGATTGGAATCTTGGTTGGTCTTTTTTAACGAAAATTACAATCATAATAAAGACAAAAAAACACGCCCATATCCTCGAAGAGGTAGACAGAGACACAACCAGAGCACCCACGACTAGCCTAAGACAATAAGTCCCATAGTGTGATAGGTGGCAAGCCTATCGCCAACCGGGCACTTATTGGAAATGGGAAAAACCATATTTTCTTTTTGTTATCCGAGCCGGGAATCGAACCCGGGACCTCATGAAGTCAAGTCCAACACCTGGACCGCTAGACCACAAAGACGATCATAATATATCAATCTATACCAGCTAGTTTGTTAAAAATACTAATTTTATGTATTCTCATGTAGTGGCAAGCTTCTGTAGAAATACATTATTTACAATAACACCCGACATAACCTTTTTGTTACAAAGCTAAATAATCCTACAATTAAAAATTTTCAATAACACCCGACATAACCTTTTTGTTACGAAGCAAAATAATCCTACAATTAAAAATACATTATAATGATTTATTAAAATAACTTTTTAATTATTTATGACCTACTGATTTTGTTGATTTCAACCTTCATCATTGAAATTCAAAGTTTACAAATTTGACTGTTAACTAACGTTTGATATTAAAAAATATATTAATAATAATATTATTGCATCACGTTAATGTTTACAAAGAAATTCTAGAAAAATGGAATAAACGACTACCGAATAAAAACTTCGAAAAATAATGAACATAGCAATAATATGTATAAAAAAGATTAAATTATAAGGGCATGCATTCATAACAATATACGTACGACCAGAACAGAAATTGTTAGTATAAATAGTCAAAACACTGATGACAACGTTAGAAAACGAACTACGGTTTTCTATAACAAAATTTGGTCTAAAAACTTGTCATGTATTTGGGTTACGTTACAAAAACGAAATTAGACTTTTTTTCTTTTAGCATAGCGAAAAAACGCTGTTAGCTTACGAAAGACATACGGTACATAACTTACTTCAATAGGAAATGCAAATGGGCTTACTGATATTCCACCAGCTAATATTAAATTTTAGTATCTTCTTCACGCCCATATCAGACGTAGGCAGAGGTACAACCAAGGCACCCACGGCTAGCCGAAGACACTAAGCCCCACAATGTGATAGGTGGCAAGCCTATCGCCAACCGGGCACTTTTCCAATCCCGACCAACATTTTTTTTAATTATAAAATTGGAAAAATCCAATTTTC
>NJDC01007338.1:0-11622 GCA_002245475.1 Calephelis virginiensis
AACACGAACATTTGCGCAAGCGCCCTGCGCCATCTTACGAATTTTCGTCCTAACGCGAGTTTAGAAGTTTTTCCCCATTCTAAAAAAAGTGCGCAACGATGTTAAAGAAGTTTTCAGTGGATAGTTTAAATGTTATTTTACAATATAGGTGACTATTTTAAAATAAAATAAATATGTAGTAGAATTTTTATAGTCGTAATTACTTGAAATTGATATGATAATTGTGTACCTGTGTTTTAGATGGAATGTTTGATATTACCATACCATATTATAGTGAATATGTTGGAATTGCTTGTAATATCATAAAATTGCCTTTATTCTGCAAATAAACCATCATTTATCATTATCTATACATTAATACATAATGCCAAAACTTAGGACCCCTTTTTACGAAAATTGCGCGGACGCAGAAGCAAAAAATTTGGCAATATAGTTTTTGTGTAGGAGAAGTGCAGATCGCTAATATTTTTCATTAATAATGCTTACAAAGTACATTAAATCAACAAATAAAATATTACCCACATTACCATGCATTTGACTCACACAAACAAATATATTGATGTTAACGATAAAAGATCACAGATGGCGCACTAAAAAGTTTAGGAACAAAGTAGTTGGTCTTAAGAAATGAAGACGGCGTTCTTATCAACAAGATATTAAAATTTATTATGGTCGAATTTCGACCATTGGGCGACCACTAGTTATTATAATAACACACCGTCATTTGTTACGTAAATGAAGGACAGACACATTTCCGCATTTATCAAATATGGCTCTTTGCATATTGCATCTATAATATAACAACAATTCGCTAAATGTGTTGGTAAGCGCATGACTTCCAAATGACTGGACCGATATAGCTAATTCCTTTTTTATTGTGTTAGTTATTATCAGAAGAAGGTTCTGAAGATAGAAACCGGGAAAGTTGCAGGGAAAATGGGAAAAATAATACTATCATTTGACATACTGAACGGGTGGAACAAAGTTCGCCGATACTGCTAGTAACATATAAATAAGCTTACAAAGTACGATTATTTTTATTTTTCTAAATATAATATTATTTAATTTTAAACTTATATCGGTGTAGTTGGTTTCTAATAAAGCAAATAGTGACGTCATTAACATAGCAATGCAGATTTTCTAATTTTATACAGATTTTTATAATATTAGAGTTAATATTATACGATTGTGTTATTTATGTTAGACAACGATAATACCTACTATACAGAAATATCATATTCGTTATTCATATATCTTCGTAATATATTTTAAGAATAACGAAATAACTACATGTAAATTTAATAAATCTACCGAAATACAGACATCTCTGCTCATCACAGTTTTGAAGGTATATTTATGAGAACCTTTTTGTACGGATAGATAAATAATTTATGAATAGTATTAAAGAAAAACGAGACGGACTGACTTTCTTAGAAATTCAGTTTTAGAAAATCTACCCCAAAACTGAAACTTTATAAGAAGAATAGAATATACTTATAGTAGTTAATATTTGATTTTTAATCAAAAAAATATTAGATTGGATATTATATTAAACTTTTTATGTATCTGAATACAATTGGTGTAAAATAAAATATATTTAATTAGGAGAGTAATAATTATACAACAGTGTTTATATTACATGTTGAATATTCTTTGTATTAAACAAATATTTGTAAGATTATTTTATTTTAAAATGTAATAAACTAATTGTTTATTTTTATTGTAAATCCATAATGGATGAATCGTGTATCAAAGAATATATTTTATATAAAATGTATAATAAATACATTGAAAAATTATATGTTTTATTGTAATGTACATATTATGTAAAATTAATTAATTTGTCACAAGTAGTTACACGAAAATGTGGAAATAGTATGTCACATGGAAAATTATTCTAAGGATGACAGTCATAGATACAAAAAAGGACCTGGTAAGCATCCTATTAATATTATAAATGCGAAAGTTTGTAAGTATGGATGTATGGATGTTTGTTACTCTTTCACGCTCGAATGGCTGAACGGATTTATCTGAAATTTGGAAGACAGATAGATTGTGACCTGGATTAACATATAGGCTATTTTTAATCCCGATCGCACACCGGGTTTATGTGAAAACGCGGGCGAAGCCGCAGGTAGCAGCTAGTAATATATAAAAACTTAAAACGTTTATGCTCTAAAATGACAACGGCTTTTCTACGTAATAGCTAAAAAGGTTTTTTCCTTACACAGGAGGGATTTTAAAACAAATTTTTTTTGTATTTGTTTTCTAGGTTCTAATGATGAACACCTAGACTAAGACAAGATGTTTTTGACTACTCGTTTGGATTCATTATAGCGCCTACCTATTCGTACACCATAATAGTAAGGGAGCCCAAGATTCTAAATGTGAAGGTAACTAGTGTAGCCACGATTCCAATCCGGTGGTTCACAAAAATATCGACGCGAACAAATACCACTTGCATAGTCCATGTGACAAAGTTTTTATAATTATGTTTCTTGTACATAATGTAGGTGTTTAGCCATAGCCTAATTCCCTCTTGGAGTCCCCTACTACAGCATCTCACTTACCACCATGGTTTTATAGTCTGGAGGTTGGGATACCCAGTTAACTTACTCATACGAGAGGTTTAATTTATATCAGCGTAATATTATCATAATTTATATTATCAGGAAATTCATTTGTGTAAGTAAAATGTAACATACTCGTAGATAATTTGTTCTCATTCTACATGCAATATTCTAGAGAACTTCAAAATAGGGAACTGGTATGAAAGACACAAAAAATGTCGTTATTTTTGGGCTTCAAAAGAATAGAAGCCGACACTTGATCAAAATTTACGTCATAATATACTGTCCTCTCATAACATACTTTTTGATTTTTATCTTATAAACAATTGTGGGTTGGAATTTATTCCATTGGCAATATTCCCCGAAAATGTAGCTAAAGATAAAAAGGATTTTGGAGTCCCTGAATTCCTAAAGCGGCTAAAAAAGCTACAGAAAAACCACGAAGAATTGTCGCTGTAAATATCCAGCGCTATCCGTGCTGATATTGAATTACACGCCTTCTCACTTCGCCTTTGGGGAAAATGGGTAACTCGATAGCAAAAATTTCGGGTTATATTATACTGCTACAGTTTCAGAGATCCTTGATCATTAATACAGAAATACACCTGAAATTTTTCACTTTTCAAAGTTTTAACCAGTTCCTTCTTTTAGTATCTGACTATTGACCGTGGTATATCTTACATTTTTACATTTTTGATACAGCTTCGGTAGATATCTATTATATCTATATTATATATTTATATCTATATTATATATATAGATATATTAATACGTGATGTCAAAACTTTGGACCCCTTTTACGAAAATAAAATTTGGCACACTTATAAATTATGTGTAGGAGAAGTACAGAACGCTAATATTTTTCAATAATAATGCTTTTAAAGTACATTAAATCAATAAATAAAACATTACCCACACTACCATGCATTTGACACACACAAACAAATATATTGATGATAACGATAAAAGATCACACTATAAAGTTTGGAAACAAGTTGGTCTTGAGAAATGAAGATGGCGCTCTTATCAACAAGTACCAATCCAGTCCGGGTAAGTTACTGCGAAACTCTACCACCTAGTCAGATGTCACGGTGTTAGTGACGGTAAGCCTATGCTCGCCTTTTACGAGCTGCCTGGCAGGAAGGCAAATTGTCTATTCTGCAAACACGGGGTTTAAAACTCCATACTGCAACGCACACTAATCGGAATCGTAACATAACATTAAGTACATTCAATCAGTAAATAAAACATTACCCACACTACCATGGATTTGACACACATAAACAAATATATTGATGATAACGATAAAAGATCACACTATAAAGTTTGGAAACAAAGTAGTTGTTCTTGAGAAATGAAGATGGCGTTCTTATCAACAAGTACCAATCCCGGTAAGTCACTGCAAAACTCTAGCACCTAGTCAGATGTCACGGTGTTAGTGACGGTAAGCCTATGCTTGCTTTTACGAGCTGCCTGGCATGAAGGCAGATGGTCTATTCTGCAAACACGGGGTATAAAACTCCATACTGCAACGCACACTAATCGGAATCGTAACGTAATCGCCACGCCTCGGAACAGGCTAGCGGTCAAAGAGCCGTAAGTGTTGTGTCGTCTAGCCGTAGCCGAGTTGATGTACACGAGCTGCTGATACTGTTTGGTTACGTGCATACGTTAAGTTGACGCCTGGTTGAAGGCGAGGCGAAAGGCGATACGGTGACGATCCCTTTCTAAGTTGATATGTGTGCTCAGACCTTTATTACGGGAATCAGAATAACCTTATCTCTAAGGTTCTATGTGATAATGTTTTTTAAAGTTATTTTTTATTATATCAATTTTTAATCTTAGAATAATTAACAATTTTGACGAATTATTTTGTACATAAAAACCATAAAAGCAAAACAGTTAATTTGGTAGTAGTATCTTCACGCCCATATCCCCGAAGAGGTAGGCAGAGGTACAACCAAGGCACCCACGACTAGCCGAAGACACAAGTCCCACAGTGTGACAGGTGGCAAGCCTATCGCCAACCGGGCACATTTCCAATCCCGACCAACACTTTTTTAAATTAGAAAATTGGAAAAATCCAATTTTCTTTTTGTTGGCCGACCCGGGATTCGAACCCGGGACCTCATGCAATCAAGTCCAACACCCGGACCGCTAGACCACAGAGGCGTTAATTTGGTACTTAACAAACATCACTTCAATAAAATTTGTTTTTCTGTAAACACCTACCATTAGTTTCAGATGCAACTTTATAGTGAATAGTAAGCGAAAAAGCTTAAAATTGGAAGCACAATCTAATTTGGTAAGATTGTTTTACATACATACATACATATCTTCACGCCAAAGAGGCAGTGAGTATCGTGTGCTAGAATTCACGATCCTGACAAACCTGACTGGCTTCCTTCACGTTCATTACCCTTTTTTATACAAACACGCCGGTTTCGGAGACTCTTGACACCACCCTCGGCTAATATCCGATTGATCTGATCGTGGAATGTCAACCTTGGTCTCCCCGGGTACCTACATCCATCCACATTTGCATTGTATATCTGCTTTGTCAATTTTTCACCTTGTTTTACTTTAAACATATTCTTATATTCAGCAATATAATAACAACAGTTCAAATGTAAAGGTCTTTATGCCAATTCTTTGCATGTAGATATTTGTGAAAATCTGTTTTGAAAGGAAAACATGCTAATAACAAGTTTATTTTCGAGCAATTGTTAATTGGTTATAACCAATGACTTTATTAAAAAATAAGAATTATTAATGTGTCTGAGAATTCACCTACACAATCCCGGGATCCCGGGATTAACTGTAGATAATCCCGAAATCCCGGGATCAGAAAAATCGACCGGGATTAAATCCTCCTTAATTTCCTCCTCCTCCTTGAATCGTTTGTCAATACAAACAAGTAAGCAATTTCCATCTCTTTTTTTTCCGTAAGGATGTTAGATAATCGGTATTGCACCTGATTACATTAAGATGCCAGAGTAAAAAGGCTCCAATAAGCCTTTCTTACAGACTTTTTGTAAGGTCTTAATCTTCTCCATATTTTATTATATTTCATAATGAAATATGCTCAAAATAGTTTAACTATCTGTAACAAAATACATATTGCTTCCATAAAGTTAGTAAAATCCTGTAGTCCCGTTCGAGATATAAAGATCCTATTAGCTCCGGACAGGCTCGAGTAGTTTAGTGATAAATAACTGAAAAGCTTGGTTTCGCCGAACAAGCCTCGGTCTCATGAGAACTACTGTATCATAAATACATTATTAAAATTTCAAATTCAGTTTTAAACCTTAACTGTATAGAAATAAGGGTGAAAGAATAAAATGTGTTAGGGAAATGCACGTGTAGATCTTAGGTGAAACCAGATAATGCTACTTGAGTTATGGTTGTTTGTAGAGTTATTTGGGTATGGGCATTGTCCATGGATATTGCCATACACATAGCTATAAGTTTTTTATATTTATTGCCATAGCCGGTTTCAGCACTACTAGAGCCATGGGCGAAATTACAATGCCGTCCCTAAAGATTTTTAAGAGCATTTGTAGACAAGTAGATAATTTTCTGGTAAGATATACTTGTCGTTAGCAGAATAAATGTTGGCGGGTTTCCAACCTGATGCTGATGTGTCAATTTTCAGACGTACATAAGTAAGTTTATACCACAGTTCTTCAAAATTGAACATGACATTAGTAACGCATAGTGACAGGTACTACGCAACACACACCCATGTGACGAAAAACAAATGGATATATCATTGAAATAAGCTTTTATTAGGAGACCATTATTTTCTAGCTTATGTAAAGAATGCTGATTTTTTGTTAAATCCAGGGAATTTACAAACAAGCCTCGCTCAATGAGCAAGCAGCCGTTTCCTTGGATCCGGCGCCCCGGGCGGTCTTCCAACCGCGTCCTACCCTAACCGTGTCTGTATATTGCTATAAAACTTGAATTGAATAACAGGTACAATTTTATTGTAATGGGCACTTGCGGTAAATCATAGACTTTTTGTGTAGGTTATTCTGAAACTATTCATAACTGCTAACGCATGATCCAATAGCGTGGGTTTTATCAGAGGATGATGTCAAGAGTGTTTGTATGAAAAGAGTAATGAACGCAGAGGTGGCTAAGCAGGTCTGAAGATATCTTGTCACTTGGCAGCCGCTACTCTTTGCCTTTATCGCAGAGGACCTTGCGTAAACATATTATTTGGATTGGTACCACCGCCTTATTTATGACCATATTTTAAACAAAAAGACACCTCCTTTACTAGGTGGTAGAGTTTCGCACCGACTCACCCATATTGGTATCGCCGCCTTGCCTCTTTCTGCCGCCAGGCAGTGCTCGCCGTTGACGTGTTCCTGTTTGGAGGTTAAGGTAGCTGATAAATTTACTTTTGCTCGAGGTCTAACATGCCAGGCTCAGGTTGGCAACGCACCATTACCACCTTCGGTCTCTCTAGGCATGAATTTCTTTCCATCAAGAAATCCGTTTGCTTGTTAGCCTTCCAATTTTCAATACAATTTTTGCTTTCTAGTTTTTAGCCTAATTTCTATTGTGAAACTTTAATACAAGTAATGCTAAGTTCGTTTAAATTTTAGCAGCGACTAATCTCTACCAGATTAGTCGCCGTAGTAGAGCAGAGTTGAGCAGAGCTGCACAAATATTTACCTCGAACGAACTAAGCTCCAGAATGAGATTAGGTGCAAAGTTAAAGAGGATTTAATTATTTTAGTGGAAGTCCAGCTTAACAAGGTGAAAATCAAGAATCAGCGAAACTTTTAGCAGTAGTTTGAGTTACCTACTACTACTAATGTATCATCATTATCATCATCATTTCAGCCATAGGACGTCCACTGCTGAACATAGGCCTCCCCCGTTGACTTCCACTTCGACCGGATGGAAGCGGCCTGCATCCAGCGAGACCCCGCGACCCTCATAAGGTCGTCTGTCCATCTCGTGGGTGGCCGTCCTATGCTTCGCTTGCCGGTGCGTGGTCTCCATTCGAGAACTTTTCTGCCCCAACGGCCATCAGTTCGCCGCGCTATGTGCCCCGCCCACTGCCACTTCAGCTTGCTAACCCGGCTGGCTATGTCGATGACTTTCGTTCTAATGTATTAATGTTGGGTCAATTTAGTAGATCACATTTGACAGTTCATCGAAATTTGACATTGTGTCTTTGTAATATTATTTCATTGTTAACCTTTGCTTAACTATTTAACATACATACATACATACATATCTTCACGACAAGTCCCTTACGGGGTAGGCAGAGAGTATCGAGTGCCAGACCTCACGATCCTGACAAACCTGTCTTGCTTCCTTCACATTCATAACCCTTTTCATACAAACACGCCGGTTTCGGAGACTCTTGACACCACCCTCGGATAATATCCGATTGATCTGATCGTGAAATGTCAGCCTTGGTCTCCCCGGGTACCTACATCCATCCACATTTAACTATTTAAATATTATAAATACAGAAAAATATATACCCCAGATAGGATTTGGACCTATCATCTTTTTCTCAAGCCGACTAATGCTCTAACCATTTGAGCCATTGAAGATTCAAGTCCCATGGCAAAATTTTTAATTCCTTTCTTTACCGTTAACGCAGGTGGATATGTCCTACAGATACACAGTTTTGAGTACCTACTAAACGAGTTCATCGTAACAAATGATATTCACATTTATAATGGCTATTTGTTTCTCTCAAGGTATTACTATTTTAGCAGTTGGCAGGTACACGATTGGGTTAAATTTCAATAAATTTTAAAGAAGGAAAAAATTTCGCCCTAGCCAGGGTTTGAACCTGTAACCTTTTGTCTCAAGCGGACCAATGCTCTAGCCATTTGAGCTACACAGGATTTAAGTCTCGTGACGCTTATTTTCCAATAAAAACAACATTGTCCGGAATTAGATTAGTGCCCGATTGGTGATAGGTTTGCGAACTATCTCATAGTAAGAGTAGTAGGTACCTTCAGCTAATCATGGACGCTTGGTTATACAGCGTAGGTTATATAGTATAAAAAAAATTATATAGTATAACTTATACTTATACCTATCTCTTCGAGGACACGAGCGTAAAAAAACTTACTTTTATTGACCTGTTCTTATAAACAACGAACCATAAGTATAATCATATTTACTTTGCCTAAAAGTGATAAAGAGTTGATCATAGTTACACAAAATGTTTCGAGTTAACAGTCAAAAACGAGCAACCGTAGTTAGAGGTTTTACTACTCGTACAAAAAACTACCATTCGTAAGCAAAAACGATTAGTTTTTTGGATATAGGAACTGGGGAATAGGTACGTAATACTTCATTAGATGTAACATGCGACAATTTCCACGTGATAAGATTAGCTATTGTGAACGGTAAATTGGGGTAAACAGTTGATATGTGTTATGTTTCCTCTACACGTAGATAGATTCGTCTGCAAACGTTGGCAGACGCATCCGCAGACGAATCTGCGAGCCGTCCATACGTCTGTATGTCGATCAGTCTTTGTTGGTTCTCGTCAGACGCAACACGTACGCACGCAAAATGGATACAAAGACCGTAACTGCCGCAGCTATTTATTTATTTGTATACTTACAACATTTTTATTATTTTGGTAATTATATTTAGGATTCACAGGCTGTTTTCTGCTTAATACAGCTCCAGGAATTAGAAAGTTTTCTCCATACTCATGTTTGCCATTTCTACGAGCATGAAAAAAAAGAACGCAAAAAAAAACTGCAAAAATTACTGGTGCACTTTCATTTGCTTCCCGATGAACACTGAAGCGTCGTCAGACGTGTGAACAGACCGCTCGCTAACGTCGAGTGCTCGCGCTAGAACCCTTTGATTCGTGCTACAAAAACCAACAACTGACGCATAAGTGTCGGACGCGTCTGCTGATATCAAATACCTGCCACAGACGAGCAAATCACCCCCTCTACACCTCTACTGCCATCTGCAGATGAATCTCTCTACGTGTAGAGGAGGCATTATACAGATTATAATCAATATATGCCAATATATTCAGATCCGTTCGGTCAATTTGAGTGATTGAGACGCAAACTCCCATCCACCCATATATCAATCTTCATACATCAAACTTATGCATTTATAATATTTTATACAGCTTTACGGAGGAGAATACAATAATATGGGGCTATTTCAGGAACACAACAAATCCCCCGTGTTTGTCCGGGCTCCTTTGCAAAATAGAAAAGCGGCTTCCCTGGCAGGTTTGTAAAAGACTAGCTTAGGCTTACCGTGACATCTGATAAAGTGGTAGAGTTTCACAATGACTTGCCCGGACTGGTACCACGGCCTTACCAGTTGGCGTGTTCCGGTTAGGAGGATAAGGTAGCCGGTAAACTTATTTTTGCTTGAAGCCTTACATCAAGTCCTCAAGTTGGCAATTCACCATTACCACCTTTGGCATCTTTAGGCACCCTGAATTTCTTACCATCAGGAAATCCGTCTGCTTGTTTGCCTTCTAATATCATAAAAAATAATTTTATATTTATGGTACCCCCCAACTTTTATAAATTTTAGATTGTATAATTGTTTCACAATATATATAATATATACCATGCGTTACTAATCAGATTATTAAATTAAATCGTAACAGCAATCGACTAAAAAGTATTAAATAAAAATGACTACGTTAAAAAATAGACTATAAAACTGAAAACTAAAAATTAATAAACATTTAATATTAATTATATACCTACTACCTATTATTAATATGCGCTATTTACTAATATAGGTTTGAAGTCGGTGTCAAGCCAATTTAATAGTTATAATTATTAATATAAGGCTTGGCTTGGTGAATTCAAACCTTTTAGTAAATAGCAGGTAGAAATAATAGGTAAAGTACTACTATTTAAATTATGCGCTTCGGCCTTACATTTTTTACTCTTTTTACATTTTATGCTTCTATTTTTAAATTGGATGTCCTAATCTAAATTTAAGTGAAATTATTAATTATTTATGTAATAACTATATAATTTAGATATCTTTAAAATACTTTCGGATTTCCGAAGCTTGACGAATATAGCCGAAGCGCATAATTTGAATAGTAGATACTTCTATACTATATAACTAATATTAAATCCTTATTATTTTTCACTTTTTAGTTTTGAAGTCGGTTTTTTTAACGTAGTTACTTTAAAAAAAAATGTTAGTCGGAATTGGAAATGTGCCCGGTTGGCGATAGGCTTGCCACCTATCACATTGTGGTACTTGTGTCTTCGGCTAGTCGTGGGTGCCCAGGTTGTGCCTCTGCCTACCTCTTTGGGGATATGGGCGTGAAGATACTTTTTTTTAGTTACTTTTATTAATATACCTCAGATATTAATAAAAGTAACTAAAAAAAGTGTGTACTATTTTTTTACTTATCTGCCGACGGAGCTCGGTGGAGGAATAAGTTCCCAGTTTGTCATTAAAATCAGCAGAGACTTTTATTAGATCAATAATCAACAGTACGAGTAAGTACAGATAGATTATAGATTGATCAATTACGTAATCGCTGTCTAAGCCCTTCTCCCAACTCCGTCTACCGCAAATTTCTCGATGCTGATCCGCCATAAATCGTCCGGCTCGGTATCAAATTGTTGAACTAGGAACTCTTCAATGTCGAATGTAACGTATGGTTCGACAGGGACCGGAAAAGATGGTAATATGGGAGTGGACTATGTATGGATCCCTCCTGAGCTGTTTGTGTACGGCTGTTCGACAAGAGTGATAGGGTGTCTGGAACATTCGTGAACAAATTTGGTTAGACCTTATCATTATTGAATTCCGTACACTTCGTATAGAAAATATTGCTTTAACTTCCTAGATAAATAGGTATACATTAAAAGAAATAAAAAAAATGTTTTTTTTATAGGAGAGGAGGCAAACGAGCAAGTGGGTCACCTGATGGAAAGTGATCACCTCCGCCCACGGACATCCGCAACACCCGGATCACAGATGCGTTGCCGACCTTTAAGGAATGCGTACGCTCATTTCTTGAAGGTTCTTAAGTCATAATCGCTTGGGA
>NJDC01007338.1:12667-24578 GCA_002245475.1 Calephelis virginiensis
AAATGTATACTCAATATTATTGGTAAAGAGTTCTATTTTCAAAATTTAAACTTATTTTTTTAATATAATGCTTTTAAGTTGCCAATTCTAAAAACTTTCAGTTTTGCCCTCGTAACTACAGATAGATTATAGATTAATCAATTACGTAATCACTGTCTAAGCCCTTCTCCCAACTCCGTCTACCGCAAATTTGTCGATGCTGATCCGCCATAAATCGTCCGGTTTGGTATCAAATTGTTGAGCTACGTACTCTTCAATGTCGAATGTAACGTATGGTTCGACAGGGACCGGAAAAGATTGTAATATGGGAGTGTACTATGTATGGATCCCTCCTGAGCTGTTTGTGTACGGCTGTTCGACAAGAGTGATAGGGTGTCTGGCACATTCGTGAACAAGTTTGGTTATACCTTATCATTATTGAATTCCGTACACTTCGTATAGAAAATATTGCTTTAACTTCCTAGATGTATAGGTATACATCAAAAGAAATAAAAAAATGTTTTTTTTTATAGGAGAGGAGGCAAACGAGCAAGTGGGTCACCTGATGGAAAGTGATCACCTCCGCCCACGGACATCCGCAACACCCGGAGTATCACAGATGCGTTGCCGACCTTTAAGGAATGAGTACGCTCATTTCTTGAAAGTTCCTAAGTCATAATCGTTTGGGAATACCGCCCTCAGTAACTGATTCCACAAAGGTGTTATACGGGGTAAAAATGTCTTCGGAATCGCACAGTTGTAGAACGCCACGCATCGAGATGTTGGGCATGATACCTTAAGCTCTGACGCGATGTCCGAAGGTGGAAATCAGCGGCTGGAATTAAACCAAACAACTCCTCAGAGCATTCCTCATGATAGATGCGGTAGAGAACACAGAGTAACTGAGCTCCTGACTCAACAGACGATAATTTTAAATGATTTGGATACAATAGAGCAGATAAGAGCTCTATTGAAAAAAGTACATAAATGTAGCAAATAGAAAGAAGTTAGTTACGAGTATATTATTCAAAAGAAAAAAATACCAAACGACGATATTTTTAAATGATTTGGATACAGTAGAGCAGATAAGAGCTCTATAGGAAAAAATATATAAACGTATCAAACAGAAAGAAATTGGTTACGAGTATAATAAAAGCAAATATAAAAACTCAGCGAACTTATCCCTCAACCTAAACACACACAAATGATTTATATATAATGATAACACAAAATAGATTTTTTACCTAACAATAATAAGAAACAATAACAAATGATTCCGCTATCTATCACTACTATAAAAATTTGTATAGGTAATTCAAAACTGTTTTTGTATAGGCATGTCGGATATTCGTGTTTTTAAATCAAAACAATTATGCTGATGTTAAAGAAATGGGACCTTTAAGTACACCATAGGCTATTATTGTTTCAATATATCTATGACTTCGTGTGGGAGACCTAACAAACAAATCAAACAAATGCTGAAGTATTAGGTATTACATACTTCAGAGTTCAGAAATAGTAAGAAACTACATGTGCCTAAACAAAAACTTAATATTTATAAAAATAATGTATATTGCATGTCCATTCGTATATAACCAAATTCCTGATAGTCTAAAATCACTTCCAGTAAAAGATTTCAAAAGAAGATATTTGATTTGGTATTAGAAAAAACATATTATAGTATAAAAGATTTTCTTGCTGACAAGGATACATAATTATTTTTTTTAATAAATTTAAACTAAAATGAAATCATGGTTGTCGAGGTCTTGATTTCGCCCTTTCTCCTCTTGATTGGCTAGGTTTAGAGACGGTGGTAGTAAAGGCATATAAGTAATAGGCAAGGTTGCCAGGGAGTTTGTTTTGTCTTTTCTTTTCCTGACTGGCTAGGGTTAGAAACGGTGATTGTGTAGAGTAGATAGGATTAAAATTAATCTACCTTTAAAATTATTTGTAATAAATTATGAAGCTTACTAAAAAAATAAATAATTAAAATATCTATTAAAAATATAAATAGTTGATGTGATTTAAATGCTAAAATGAATATAAATATGTAATTTCTTTAAATTTAATTAAATGCATCTTTGTAACAACGTTTCAATACATATTTCGCAAATAAATAATTTTCATTTTAATTTAAATAATTAATTTAATTTAAACTGTAATGCAATCAGGAAATCCCTTTACTACTTAGTCTTCCAATTCCTAAGAGACGTTTGCTATACGGAAATGGGAGAGTAGGATATAAGCTTCTATGAGCTTATGTGATCCTTATATTTTATATTACATTCTTGTCCTCATTTCAACAGTATACTCAGTTCTGACTTACTGTAACAATGTTAGCAATTTTTTCATTATAGTTCATATTGTTACGGTATAACCAAGCAAATATCAACTTTAGCCCCAAAATACGTAAGGTTGAAATTTGCAGATTGTCCCAAATGTTGCATTTTTTGGTGGATTATGTAATTGAAAATATTTCGCTACATCCTTTTGTGAGTATTCTCAGGAAACTAAATTTTCATGTTTTTGTAGATGGTTTAACAGATATTTGTGTTTTAATTTTGAATTAGTAATTTTAAAAAAATGGTAAATTTTACCTTCTAAGATATTGGGTATAACATATATAGAATCTTCACGCCCATATCCCCGAAGGGGTAGGCAGAGGTACAACCAAGGCACTCACGACTAGCCGAAGACACTAAGTCCCACAATGTGATAGGTGGCAAGTCTATCGCCGATCGGGCACATTTCCAATCCCGAGCAACATTTTTTTTTATTAGAAAATTGGAAAACCCCAATTTTATTTTTGTTGCCCAACCCGGGATTCGAACCCGGTTCCTCATGCAGTCAAGTCCAACAACTGAACCGTTAGACCACATAAATACATAAATCACGTGTCAAGTTGTTTGTCCGCAATGGACTCCTAAACTACTTAACCGATGTCAATCAAAATTGCACACCGTGCAGTCTGATCCTAGTTGAAAGATAGGATAGCTTACATCTCAATTTATTATAAAAAAATAATATACGAGCGAAGATGGAACCGGCAGCTAGTATATTATCAATATTAGGTATACCTAAGGTGAAACAAACTTAATATTCAAACATAAACCAATTTTTTATGTAGATTAGATTTCAAGTTATCAGATAATGAATAAAAAATACTTGAGAGTGAGAGATAATTTTTGCATATAGATGCATCAAAATGATACTGATGCGTTGCCATCTTATAACCGAGATCTTAGGCCATATGTGTAATTTAACTTTTTGCCTTACCCTCTTAACACAAATATAGAAAAATAAAACAAAACGGGTATAGGGTTTCAAAAAAAGTTCTCTTAGTAAGACAACTAAATATTAATTGCAAAAACGACGCAAGTAAGCTGATCAAAAAAAGCAAAACAAAAAAGTAGAAAATTGTTTTTTAAAAGTTAAAAATAAATAGATTACGAAGATATTTTATTGAATCAGGCGTTACTTTGCGGAAATCCATTATAAAAGATGTAAAATAAGCCTTTATTTTGCTAATTCCGCGTAAGCAGTGTAACCGTTGTGGCAAATAATCCTCCAAACGACACAGAATGTGACAAGCCTAACTGACGTTCCCACCACCCACCACCGCGACCAGAAAACGAATATAGGAAGAGCTCGGGAAACAATATAAATTGTCACGTTCTTTACATGTGACAACCCTACCTAAAGTTCCCACCTCCCACCTCCGCGACCAGATCACAAATAGAGTCCGAACACGGTAAACAAAACCACTTGTCACGTCCTTCGCCAACTTTGTCGAAGCACTCACCACAGAGAACACCAAATCGCACTCGACGTACGTTTCGCCTCTACACCGAGGCATCCTCAGGAATTCGACCGTACCGTACAAACGACGACACACGAGTCTCGTGTGATTTTAGATTACGAAGAAACAATTTTGCGGAATAATAAACTATTGGACTAACAATAATGTTAACTTTCAACCACTTTAACAAATTATGTTATGTGACCGCGTTTAAATATAGTCGGGGTTATTGATAGGCAACAATAAACGTAAGGGCCCTCACAATTCACGCGATACCACGAGCCCTTAGCTCCCTAATGTTTTCTGCACTTAGATGTGGGGCCCTTAACTGGGCGTTGGGCATGAGAGTAAGAATGATTAATTCGTCAGGAAATGTTCATTAAGAAACCATGTTAGTCTTAAGTTAGAACTAGTTACTTCGTTTGTTGTCTATAAGTGGCATTTATTTTTAACCGACTTTGAAAATAATAAGGTTATAATATTTTCAACTACTGCACATTTGTTTAAGTATGTTAATCGATTTATCCATCTTTTCTAATCCGATTTTTAAAATTATTTTTTATTTGAAAGGACGTACTTTCGAGATGTTCCAATTGCTACCAAGTGATGGTCGGATGATGGGATCCCAGAGAAATTGAGAAAAATATTTAACTTTTGTGTCCGTAGATGATTTACTTATTGAAAACAAAGCCGGTTTTGCAGTTTTACTGTGCTAAATTGTTTACTGACAGATAATTTATGTGTTTAGCCTGCAATATGATGAAAATAAAATAACATCCAACCTTCAAAAGTAGTTTTTCTAGAGTTCGGGCATTACACATGTACTTCGCCAAAAAATATATCAATGAAATATATGCCTTAAAGAAAAGATAGAATGTAAAATTATTTGTAATAATGTATATTGTCTTATGTTTGTAGTTTTACTGGTAATAGGCAATTTAAATAATCTATCTACCAGCTATTTTATACCTATCTCTTACAGCGCTACTACGGATATTGGATTCGTTTACAATCTCTATTTTTCAATAATGATTAAAATTAATTAGCAATAACAAAGCTACATAACTACAATGGTTCTTGAAATTAGTCATGAAATCAAAATGTAAATAAAATGTGTAGGGTCTATCCGAAATAGTTGTTAGCATTTTAGAAAGAACATCTCATTACAGACTAGCGACCCGCCCCGGCTTTGCACGGGTATAAATATACATATAAACCTTCCTCTTTAAACACACACTTAATCTATTAAAAAAACCGCATCAAAATCCGTTGCGAATTTTGAAAGATACAAGCATACAAAGGGACATAGGGACAGAGAACGCTACTTCGTTTTCGCTGGTGCGATGGCCACACTTGTATGTTGATTGCTGTCAAACTCGCAGGAAACTGAACATATTCAGAAGACGCTCTTCCATAACGTGGGTTCATGAAGGGCCATGAGAGATAGTAATTGGGACATTACCAGCTGTTAAAGGGCAAATGAGGCCTTGTCATTTATAGATTTCGTTTTTGATATTAAATAACGTTTTACAGTATTTTAATGTAAACAAGAACTATATCCTGATAATAAATAGACTGATCATAAAAAGACGTTACCTTAGTATCTAATAGTCGGATGGTATATACCCTCAGCGGTCAGTTATGACCTGTTTTAGTTTGGACAGACAAATAGGTGGTAACATTTTATACCTAAGCCTCAAGTTTTTTTATATGTGTGACAAGCGAACAAAAATATGAGTCTTCTGATGGTAGGAGATAACCTTAGCTAGTAGGCACCATGGCATAGCTACTTACTTATAATTAAGTACGTAGCTGTTCAGTGACCGGTATGGCCAATTCTGCAATTCTAGTGGCTCCCCTACCCTCCGAATATGGCAGAGCCATTATAGCGGTGGCAAGTTGGCAAGACATCATATTTTTTGTCTATAGGAGAGGCGTAGGTTTTTTGTAACTTATTGCCATTGGGATATTTTTTTATGACATTGGAAGGCAAACAAGCAGAGGGATTTCGTGGTGGTAAGAAATTCACGCCGCCTAGAGACACCAAAGGTGGTAATGGTGCGTTGCCAACCTGAGGCCAGGGTGTCAGACCTCGAGCAAAAGTAAGTTTACCAGCTACCTTACCCTCCAAACGGATGTCACGGTATTAGTGATGGTATGCCTATGCTCGCCTTTTACGAGCTGCCTGGCAAGGAAGGCAGATGTTCTATTCTACAAAGGAGCCCGGACCAACACGGGGAAGAGCCCGGACCAACACGGGGAAAGTAATGATACTAAGTCCCACTATGTGGTGGGTGAATGTGACAGTCATACATTACATTACGTTTTTAAATCCCCCGATTAAAGACTTACATGTACATATGCCACACATTAATAAATAATAAGTTACCCGCTACAAATATATAAAAAAACGAATTAAAATTCTATACGTTGTCAAATAAATAAACATAACCATAAAAAGAAACATTTTATTAACTAAGCAACAAGACTAATCTAGACAAAATCGGTCCGTAACAAAAATCCGCATTTAAATCAGTTCATTTGTTAAGGAGTTTCGATGCCACAGATAGACTCACAGACGTTTATAACACCTCTCTTTATCCGTCGAGAATTCTAAATACTCACATACTGCCATTACTTCCACATCACATTATTAAGTGTAACTCAAAAAACACTTATTGCAACATAATCAAATTTATATAAAACTAGCTCTCAATTAATAATAAATAATAAAGTAATAACAATATCTCTCACCAATGTACCTAATCATCAAAATCTATACGTAATTGGCTCAACATTCACATTAGAAATTCACAAAAAAATATTTTTAAGCGTAGTAAGACTACAAATGACCTACTTATACATCAATAATTGTGCTATTCCTATAACAAAACATAGTGTGATCTCAAATAAAAGCGTTTATTTATACGTAGAAGACGTAAAAGAAAACCTATTAAATATCTAATGGATATCGTCATATTCAAGAATGTAGAAGTCGTTATAAAAAACAAACATAAGTAATAATTAAGTCATAATTGTTAAAAAAATATCTGGTATCACTCGAAATTAGTTAAGTATTGATAGATAAAATGTATAAAGTACTTTAAACCAAATTTGTTTTAGAAATTGACACAATGCTAAGTACTTAACTAATCTGTAATGGCACGCGCCAACCGACCCCAACGAAATCCCACGATACTCGAGTCCCAGGGTCCCGGGTTCCATGGGAAACTGTCAAGCGCTTCGACCGTTGTAACTGCCTTTGTTTTTTATATGTATTTATGTTAACACTGGGGTATCTATTTAATTTTAATGGGAACACTGCTTAGAGTATACTTTTATAGAATACAAGTGAGAGTTGGAAGCGTTTTCACTAGTTTACGCCTTTGATACCAATAAGCATAGGCTATTTTATTTCAGTCAACACATTTATCAGTATAAACACACATATGTGACCGATTAAAAATATGATGTAGCATTTTTTAGATTGAATCGATTTATTTCGAATTGCGGACATCAATTGAAATTCGCATAATAGTTTATTCGACGACTGGCGACTTTTGTGCTTAAAAGCGTCCTTTTCAAATATACTTATATTCTAATCACTTTTTCCATATTTTAAATCTATAAACATACATCTTTTATGTTTTGAAGTTCCTCATTTCTGATATGTTGATGATATCTATTCACTATTGATTCTAAGGGATCCTTGAGATGTGATATTTTCACACCATGTATGTGGGTGTTCGTTTTCGTGAGAAATACCCTAACTGAAGTAATTTTGAGAGAGGTCAAAGATTTATGGGGTTTGAAACGTTCATTTTGTGATTTTTGCTATTGTGCTATTTTTAAATTTTAGGTTGACATTAACAACATTAATTAAGTTTTTTTATGACATTGGAAGGCAAACAAGCAGACGGATTTCCTGATGGTAAGAAATTCGCGCCGCCTAGAGACACCAAATGTGGTAGTGGTGCGTTGCCCATTTTAGGCCGAGATATTAGGCCTCGCCCAAAAGTAAGTTTATTGGCTACCTTACCCTCTGAATCGGAACACGTCAACGGCAAACACTAACGTTATGGCGGCAGGAACAGGTAAGGCGGTGGTACCAAACCGGGCGAGTTGCTACGAAACTTTACCACCTGGTAGGATTTAGTCACGGTATTAGTGACGGTAAGGCTGTGCTCGCCCTTACCGTCACTAATACCGTGACTTACGAGCTGCCTGGCAGGAAAGCAGATGGTCTATTCTGCAAAGGAACCCGGACCAACAAGGCGAATAAATAAATAATTCACAAAAAAATTTTAACTTTTTACATCTTAATAAAATATTTGAAAGTGGTGTAAAGTTTTGAACGTTCTATATTAGTACCTCATCTAAGACCTTTCTGGGATTTGGTATGTTCACACCGTGCGTGTGGGAACAACGTTGTGGGAATTTGGTTTCGTGAGAAATGCCCTATTTTGACTCAATTTTGGGAGAGGTCAGGAGTCCCTTGGGTTCTCAAGGGTTCAGGGTCATCGCGTGATCCTTGATTATTACTGCAAGGGTATTTTTTCTTCTAGACATTTATTTCTTATTATAAATTAAGACAAAAATGTTCACACTCAGTACCGCCAACATAATATTGATAACAAAATATGCCGTTTAACTAATTGACGTGAGAAAGATTTAATAGACTTCGTTGACTTAACATTTTTTAACCAACTTAAAAATAGCTTGCCACGCAAAAGTAAGAATATGTATACGGTTGTTTGTATCACTGTATGTTGTTTTTAAAAAACTACGGATTCGATTTATATTTAACGTATCGCAAATTAAGAAAAAAATAAAGATTTTGAAGAGCTTCAGAGACAGATGGAAGGATTCCGGATGGAACTCGTCAATAACTAACAGCCGACTTGCCTTATTGTGGCAAAATATGCGTAAATTTATTGTTGATTACCATAATTTTATTATTATTTTCTTAAAAAAGTAATAACATGTCAAGTAGTAGTAGTATCTTCACGCCCATGTCCCCGAAGAGGTAGGCAGAGGTACAACCAAGGCACCCACGACTAGCCGAAGACACTAAGTCCCACAATGTGATAGGTGGCAAGCCTATCGCCAACCGGGCACATTTCCAATCCCGACCAACATTTTTTTTATTAGAAAATTGGAAAAATCCCATTTTCTTTTTTGTTGGCCGACCCGGGATTCGAACCCGGGACCTCATGCAGTCAAGTCCAACACCCGGACCGCTAGACCACAGAGGCGATGTAACATGTCAAGTAAAGGGAAATTACTTATATTTATATAGGTACCCCATGTTTATACTGGGGCATCTTAGAACTAGCAAGCAGCTCGTGAAATACGACGGTATGTCCGTATGTCACCAACGTCATGACTATAAGTGGTAGATTTTTTCTCAACCGGCTTATTAAAGTCGCTCTTATTGATTCTGTCTATCTTGACATTATTGCTCTTCACTGTCGTATTCTTTTGAGGGTTGCTTAGCCTATAACTTTCCAGCCTCATGGCTGTTATCGTTTTTGTGTGTGTAGTTGATGTTTCTTTCTTATCATCAGGAAATCTGGTAGCTTATTGATCCCATATAAATGCCATATTATATGGAAGAGGAGGCTACGTATAAGTGTGTGTTGGATTTGACATGTGTTAGTGATTATAAAGCAAACTTTGGAAGGAACATCAAAATTAAATACGAGTAAGTTGGAATCCGATAAAGTTTTGCTTCCTGTTTGTACTCCCGAAGGCAAAGGATGTGGTTGGTTGGTTGGTAAATATTAATCTTGGAGTAAACTCGGAAAATATATCCTTCAGGTGTAATATGATTTATCATTTTTATCGTTGGTAGGTGAAATACGAAGATAACCAAAAGAAGGCGGAAAAGGACAAAGCCGTTTACACTAGTTAGTGTACCAATGTCTCATTGTATGATAGGCGACAAACCGGACACTCATGCAATTTCCGGCGCTGTTGTTTTTTGATAGAAGTCTAAAAAAATACAGTTGAGTTGCTAGATCGAAAATCCAGGAGCCTTATGTGATCAACGTCAACATCGGATCACTAGACCACAGAGGCGATCAATGGACCTATCGTAAAATAGCGTGGTGTTGGGTCTCAGTTGCTATAAATACTGTGTCAAAAGATATAAGAAACAGTTCTCCTTGTGTTGTTCCGGGTCTGCCGAGTAGAATACGAGCTGCCTCTCAGTCAGGCAGCTCGTAAGAAGCGAGTATACGTTAAAATATTATCACTGGTGGTCGATTGTTTTGCAGAAATTTGCCCGGGTAGAGGTCCCCTGCCTTACCTATTCCTAACGTTATTATGATCACTGGTGGTCGAGTCTTTTCAAACGTCTGTTATGTCAAACGTTTTTCTACATTTCACCTATCAAGTTATTTTGTACTGAGTATTGTTACGATTATGTCTTTATTTTCTAAATTACAAAATTAACTTTTGAAGTAAATTTAATATAATTAACCTAGTTGGTTTGGAAAAATATGAAAAATTATTACCTAACATACATGTTACAAAAAAAAATTGGACCATGCGTTCATAAATTATAGCCCAATTTACATTTTGACTTTTACTCTCCCATGGGAAATCCTTTAGTAAACTGGATTACAAGTTTTACCTTTCTCGGAACATAGAGTGCACTTTTCAAGTTTTTTTATAATTAATCGTATTCGGGATGCAGACAAAGAGACAGAGGGACAGATTAAATGGACCATGCTGTCATAAATTATAGCCCAATTTACATTTTGACTTTTACTCTCCTATGGAAAATCCTTTAGTAAACTGGATTAAAAGTTTTACTTTTCTCGGAACATAGAGTGCACTTTTCAAGTTTTATTATAATTAATCGTATTCGGGATGCAGACAGAGAGACAGAGGGACAGATTAAAATTCTAAACATGTCTTTTGCTGCCTATTTTTAGTCGCCTGCACATATTTTTTAAAGTTTCTTTAATATTCAGGATTCATTCTTCCACAGTTTGTGTTTGGTACCTGTTGGTCCCTGTGTAGGATGTTATAAATAGATGAGCATTATATACTCATCCTATCTAGGCTAGGTGATAGAATTCTGCTCAGCAACTTGCCCGGAAATGGCTCAGCAGCCGAAAGACTTTACCAATAGACCTATCACATCTACCTAGTAACGGACCTAAATCATATGTGGTGTCTTTAAGGCATTGTTTGACTGTTTGTCTGTGTGCTTGATCGTAATTGTGTTTTTTAATAAAAAAAAAATAGAAAATGTACGTTTTTAGTTTTCTATTCAAAAATAACGTTGCCCGTGATTGGATATGTGTTATTGGCGTCAGGCTTGCCACCTATCATATTGTTTCTTCGGCTAGTAGTGGGTGTTTTGGTTGTGCCTCTGCCTACTTCTTCAAGGATATGAACGTGAAGATACTTTTTATGTACTACTTTCTACTTTTTAATTTAGCTCTATATAAAAGGGTATTTTAGTTTTTTTTAAGTATTATTATTTTTTATAAGACAAAGTTTACCTGTCTTATAACAATAAGTTTAAATTGTTTTATAAATACACACAGGGGATTCCCCGTGCTGACCCGGGTCCTCTGTGTAGAATACATCTGAATTAATTCACGTGGGAAGTTCTGAGAGACCGTGGGAAATTTGTAAATACTTGTTTAGCACCGCCCATTACTTTTATTCAAGTCAAGAATTATACACACGCAACTGTGCGGTAGAGCACACATTAAAAATATGTGGCATATGGCCATATTAATATACCCTATTAAGATATATGGCATATTCAATTTATTGAATGTGACAAACAATTTCGCATTATACAAAATTTCAATAATAACGGCTTCCTTACAACAAAGATATTGTGTAGATTGGTTCTGTTTTGCATAAGCAAGTCCAATTATATCAATATATATAACTGTATTTTTCATGGCGTTATACCGTTAGCGTTCGCCAACGTCGTGGTGCAGTTTAGAGTTTTTAAATAAATAATAAATATCCCTGGACAAGTTACACAAATTGAATCTAACCCTAAAGTAAGCAACTTATATGCTTGTGTTATGGGTGTTAGTCAACGATACATAGAAATACTTAAGGCCCCATACTTAGTCAGCCAGAAGAGCCAATCAGCGC
>NJDC01007343.1:0-14311 GCA_002245475.1 Calephelis virginiensis
CGTATCGATCTTCATAAAAATACGGCCCTATGATCCCCCACTTGGCTATTCCGGCCTAAACGGTCACTTTCGGAGAGTGTAACGGTCGTCCATGTTTTAAGCGTGGATTTTCTGTTCCCCAGTATCGACAATTTTGTCGATTAACAAATCCGTTGACATGAAAATGAGCTTCGTCTGAGAAGATAATGTTATTGAAGTGAGGGAATCTCCGTAACATTTCTGTTGCGAAATTGAACTGTGAAACAAAATCGGATTCTTTCAAATCTTGGACAATCTGAATTTTGTAAGGGTATAACTTCAAATCATCCCGTAAAATGCGACGTAAAGTCGTTCTGGGTACTCCCAGGGCCGCAGCGCGTTTCCGTGTAGAGCTTCTTGGATCCTCACGCACAGAAGCTTGTACGCGTTCAATTGTTTCTGCAGTCCGCCTGGAACGTGGGCGTCCTGTAGGTCGAAGTTTTTGCGTTGATCCCGTTGCCTCGAATGTTACGATCCATTTTTTGATTACATTCCTACTTGGACACTCGGTGATGTTGCGTAATCCAAACTTTACCCGAAAAAGCCGACGAACAGTCACGTATGAGCAATTGTTTTCATAAAAGGCGCGAACGTAGAAAGCGCGCTGCTCTCCCGTGAACGGACACATTGCGACTAAAAATTTAGATCTCGAGCTGCAAGGAGATACCCTCCCCGCGCGTCTCGGTTATTTCGTTCGGGTGTTAGAGCGAGACAATAAGTGCACTTATTAACGGCCCACCCTGTATATATACTTGTTGTAAGTGCCTATTATACGGTTCATGTGAAATAAAAATATTTGATTAGATTTGACAATCGTCACAGACTTTGTAGACCTTGCCTAGCTTTCTTTCTTTAACACACAAACACTCCAACTCTTAACACTACCCTTGGATATAACCCAATTAATTTGGTCATATAATGTTAACTTAGTCATTCTCGGATACCTACACCCATTTTTTTGATTTGGGTTTTGTTAATATTTCATCTGTTTTTCTTTCCACAGGACCCAACAATCAAAGTATGCCGTTTATCATTTTTACACCAACATTTGCGATCCCATTCTTCCACGTATCCCATTGATACGAGCATATAACTATTCCAAAATATCAAATCAAAAAAATATCAAAAATTTAATATTCAAGATTTCACTTCTGCCGGCACCCCGGAGTGAAACCTGTTTTTGTACGAATCGACGGGATTTCTTAAAAAAATGTGTGGTAATTGATTCAGCTCTTATACAATCATAAATACTTAATAAAACATATTTATTGCTTTTTTTATGATATTGATAAGATATAACGGTAACCTACTGACACCTTACTTGTTGCTAGTGAGTCGCTATCTCAGGTCCGGGTTATAAGTCACGTATACAGAGCTACTGGGTACCTTACCACCCATCACCTTACCGAAACACGGCAATGACGATGACTGATAATACTGTAATGCTGTAGGAATAAGTGAAACAGTTTTCCTAACCTGGGCGAGGGGTCTAACTAACTTAGTCGTTATAAAAAATAAAAATGCTAACATAACAAACGCACAAAAGGGTATAGTCAATTTGAAAACCTCTTTCTTTTTTAGAGTCAGTTAAAAGTATCTTTATGCCGTATTGTTAAGGAAGTAAGCAGAGATATAAGTACAAGCAGGGCACACACGACTAGATGAAGACACTAGATTCCACAATGTGATAGGTGGCAAGCTTACCACCAACCGGGCACATATCCAGTCATAACTAGTTGCTATAAAGGTTTAATACAAAATCAAATTACTAGACTGCCACCAGCAGGTGACATGATTATCACATCAAAAGATAAAAAATTAGTTAAACTGTCCTAAATAAAAATTTTGATTATCTTTATTTCTTACAGAATATGCCAGGTTATCGACTAGATCTAAGGACGTCGGCGTGGATACTAAAGCAGCAATAGAAGGTTTTATAAAATCGTCGAAGGTTCTAGACGGTTTTAAAATTTGTTGCTTGGATCTACAAAAGCCTTGTCCTTAATTGCTTCTACTTAGAAGCAATTTTTAACTTAACTGAATACTACTTCTAAGTTACTCTCATTTGTAATATTTTTCATTTAACCTAATACAGTTTAAATTCTTAGGTTTAGAGTAGAATCACGCATAAATAAGCTGTGTCGACGAATTAATGTTTGGTGAAAAGTTCTGTCGTCGATTCGCCCGAGGAAGAATCGTTCTGTCGGTGAAACATTCGTACAGGATTTTGAATGTCCAATTTTATTTATTCTCTTTAGTTTTGTAGTGTGTACCTTATAGATTATCCTCAGCTTTTTGCAGTTTAAATATTATAGGCATAATATACTCAGTATAAAGTACCAAAATAACTTGAAATCTGGAGTATATAGAACATACAGGACAAGTTAAGCTGACGTTTGGATTTCATTTTAAAATTAACCACCAATCATCCAGCCAACCACACTATTAACATAAAATTGAATGCTCATATGTCTGTTATTATTTCACAAAAATTTGCTAAAATTTGGTAGAAGATTCGAAATAGACATATGCTACTTTATTTTAAAAACGGAGATTCCTACCTAACAGGGCTAGCTTTGATTAAAAGTTCAAATAATATATAACAATAATTCAAATATCATTACACATATATACACAAAGGAAGGTTATTAACGGTATAGGATAAAAATTATAGATTACTATAATTTTTATAATTTTATCCTATACCGTTAATAACCTTTGAAGGTTGTTTTTTTTTAAGAAAAACTAGTTTTTTTAACTCGGATTTTTAGCTACTCGTATATGCATACCAAAAAAAGTATCTTCACGACCATATCCCCAAAGAGGTAGGCAGAGGCACAACCAGGGCACCCACGACTAGCTGAAGATACTAAGTCCCACAATATGATAGGTGGCAAGCCTATCGCCAACCGGGCACATATCCTATCCCGAGCAACATTTTTTTTATTAGAAATTGGAAAACCCCAGTTTTCTTTTTATTGCCCGACCCAGGATTCGAACCTCGGCCTCCTGCAGTCAAGTCCGACAACTGAACCACAAGACCACAGAGGCATACCAAATTTCATCAAAGTCTGTTTAGTGGTTTACCTGTGAAAGAAGAACAGACAGGCTTTCGTATTTTTAATATTAGTATGGATTATTCAATGTATTATTTGTTGTTGTTACTTTTTGTGTTTGCCTATATAAATAACTAGTATAGAAACTCCACTCAGTGAATTATCAATATTCAAGCTTTAAATGAAAAAAGAACTTGTAATGTTTTACGTATCATTTATAATTTATTGAAAGGAAGTGCTGGTGTTGAAATGCGAAAGGGCATGCTCCGCTGGTTCGGTCATGTGGAAAGAATGACAGATGGAAGATTGACAAAACAGATATACAATGCGAATGTAGATGGATAAAAGGTATACGGGGAGACTAAGGTTGACATTCCACGATCAGGTCACTCGGATATTATCCGATATGTAAAGAGTCTCCGAAACCGGCGTAATTGTATGAAAAGGGTAATGAATGTGCAGAAAGCCAGACAAATTTGTCAGGATCGTGAAGTCTGGCACTCGATACTCTCTGCCTCCTTCGTAAGGGACTTGGCGTGAAGATATGTATGTATTTACGTATAATTTATTATTTTATAAATAGCCTAACGGTTTCGCATAAGACAGCATCATCAGGGCTAAAACATTAGCTTCGAAACAATATTTTTGATTTAAATTTATTTAAAGATATGAATATTTGGAAGACTTACCAAGCGCCGACGATGGAAAATATGCTATTATTTAGCTTTTCTATTTGAAATAAATAGTAACTACGGTTTTCCCCTAGACAAAAATGTCCCAAGGACGTTAAGGCTGTTGATTATTTTAACTTAACGAGGGTAAGTTATTTATATATGTGTGCTACTACGCCCTGACAACCTTGAATGGGATCTTAGGGGTTGCAAAATTTATTTCCATGATGACAAAATACTAAAAAAATAACAATGATATTAAAATTATCATATTAGGTACGTAGGTGACATCATCCTAAAATAATGTACAGAATGTGTCCTTTGCCTTAATTTATTGAAAAGTAATTTGGTTTATGAATGTACAGCTTTGAATACGAATATGTATTCGCTCAGTTTCAGACAAGTAGGTATGCTCGTAGCCTTAATATTGAGTAGCTTATATAGAAAAGGATGATTAGGATAATAATATTACAAAGAGGTTATATCCAGCGATTATTTGGTAACCTTTTTCATGTGATAAGCGAACGTGCACACTCCTCTCTTGACAGAAAAATAACCGTGCTCTATAGGAACCATAGACTTTCTGGGGACGGTGTCTAATGGTAGAGGTACTAGACAAATTGTGTAACTCTGCCGCCCTCGCTGCACTTCAAACCAGAACATGCCACTATGAGTGACAGACAAATAATAAGTAATAATAAGTAACCCCAAAGTAAGCAAATATTATGCTTGTGATATGGGTGTTTTCAATACTTCTTATCGTCGGTGCTTGGTGGAATTCCATTCTAGAAATAATTTATTAACTACACTTAATTAACATCAATTACACTTAGTTAATAAATTACATCTGGGTAAATACTTTAATAGATACCAGACGAAATTTAACAAACACCTAGACCCGGCAATGTATGCATCAAAATGTTTATCACTCAAATGCCTGCTCCTGTCAGAAATCGAACCCGAGACTCAAGGTTGTCGATGTAGTTAGGCGTGTACGCTTACCAATCAACCAGGGAGGCAAGCGAGATGGTAGCAGGAAGAAAAGTTATTGGTAATGAAACATTTAATTTTTGTTTGCCTCTGACGAACTGCCTGGTATGAAGGCAAATGATTTATTCTTTACAGGAACCTGGACCAGCACGGTGATAACAATCAACCAAATAAATAGAACGGTAGTTTAATCATAGTGTTTATTTGCAATTTTTACCAATGAAAAGATGTCAATAGCAGGCTGGATCTTGCAAATCCAACCAATAAAATTTACTGGCATCTAAAATTTTGGAAGATTTGATATAATCGTCTATTGCTGCTTTGGTAGCACTGTCAAGCTCTTTGGATCTGGTGACCACCCAGGCGTATTCTGAAAATCCACAATTAAATACCTATAATTATTAAGCATCACTACATAGTATAAAACAAAGTCGCTTCCTCTGTCTCTATGTCGCTTTGTATGCTTAAATCTTTAAAACTACGCAACGGATTTTGATGCAGTTTCTTTTTCATAGATAAAGTGATTGAAAAGGAAGGTTTATATGTATATTTCATATCCGTGCGAAGCTGGGGCGGGCTGCTAGTTTGGAAATAAATAATTGTACACTGGTTTGTCTGTTTAATTAATTATTTATCAGTAATTGACATTAATATTTTTAACCAACTTGAGAAAGGTTTTTTTTCAAATGTTGTTATTTTTAATGACCTTAAAGTTTGTCCTAAATCAATTTTGTCTCGATGTAAAATTGGTTTTTTAAGAGTAATTAATATTGCTGATAATTTTGTTTCCTTAGAAGATTTAATATCAAAGTTTAAACCAGTTTTTAAAGATTATATAGTTTTAATTATTTGGTTAATGATTAAGTGTTGACGAGATGTAAAACGTCGGTTAATCTACGCTTTGACTAAAAGATAAGATAAGAATATAAATACTTTTCCAAAGCCATAAAATTCAAGCAGATTTCTTGGACTTAAAAATGAAGTAACAAATAATTTTATAATTATAAGGAATGACGGTAATGAAGATCGTTATGATGAGTTTCCAACATGATGCTTAGATGTTAAACCTTTAACGCAAGTAATTCCTATGTCAATTAAAAGTGTCTTCACGCCCATATCCCTTAAGAAGTAGGCAGAGGCACAACCAGGGCACCCTCGTCTAGTCGAAGACACTAAGTCCCACAGTGTGATAGGTTGCAAGCCTTTCGCCAACCGGGCACATATCCAATCCCGAGCTACTTTTATTTTATTAGAAGATTGGAAAAACCAAATTTTCTTTTTATTGTTCGACCCGGGATTCGAACCCGGGACCTCGTCAAGTCCAACAACTGAACCGCTAGACCACAGAGGCGATTAATATTTGGAGATGATTCTAGATTTTATAGTTTTAATTATTTGGTTAATGATTAAGTGTGAACGAGATGAAAAACGTCGGCCAATCAATGTTTTGGCAAAAAGGTCAGATAAAAATATGAATACCTTTCCAAAGCCATAGAATTCAACTATGTATCTAGTGAAGCAGATTTCTTGGACTTAAAAATGAAGCAACAAGTAAATTTTTAGTTATTAGAAATGACAGTAATGAAGATCGTTATTAGGAGTTTCCAACCTGATACTTAGATTTTAACGCAAGTATTACCTATGTAAAGTAAAAGTGTCTTCAGACCCATATCCCTTAAGAGGTAGGCAGAGGCACCCACGTCTAAGCCCGGTGAAGTTATAAAAACCTCGTGGTTAGCAACAAACTATAGTCATTCTAAAAAAAGTCTTTCCGAAGACACTAATTCCCACAATGTGATAGGTGGCAAGCCTATCGCCAACCAGGCACATATCCAGTAACGGGCAAAGTTATTGTTATTAGAAAATTGAAAATACACATTTTCCAAATTTTTTTGTTGCCTTTTTTTAGAGCAATTTAGGTGTCGATGTAGTTATAGGAGAGCTCGCGAAGCTAAATGTGTAGTACCTCCAGCGTCATTGGGACCCATTGCACTTTGTCGATTACATAGTGGAGCGTAAAAATTAAGGTTTTTCTTTTTAGCTATGCGTTAAGTGTCTAGAACTAAAATAGCAATTCCAGTCACTTGACCATAGCCGAACTCATCAGATATTAATAATATATACGCCTGATGTGTCTTCAATGACAGAAATATGTCAATCAGACAGATTGCGATAATAGATAATTAACACATATGACTTGGTTTTTGAAAGTTTCTGAACTTCCCGTTCGTCTTATTCAAATCATCAGAAAATTCAAACATGGACTTATTGGCATGCAATAAGCCCATCGTACTTTAATCAGATACGCTCGAGTATATTTTAAGCCAAAAAAATTTAGACAGACAACCCTACATGCGCGTCTCTATATAGAGATTTGATACATAATGGAGGTGTTCAACAATAGTACAGGGTGTCTCTCATATCTTAATCTGACGCGCCTGAGTTACTTCGAAATCCCCTTTGGGCTCCCCTACTAATACAAACGCTTGCTTCTTCGTAATTAAAAAAATAACGTTACCTTGACCAGATTTCGTTTTCTCGTCGTAGTCACAAATGTAGCTGATGTAGTATTTATCGTAATCAACATCTAAGATGTATTCTCGTATGTGCGTAGTTTTTGGAGGCTCTGTTTAAAAAAAGTAATTTTATTGTTAAGGGGCCATGTATGCTAAAATACGTCAGAAATATGCTGTTTTTTTTTCATATAAAGCAATTATGGATCTCGGCAAAAAAAATACACAAGATTAAGTATAATATGATTTATAAGACTTGTGTTTCCAAAACACGATTCATTTCACTTTGCTCAATAGAAAAAATGAAAAAGTTAACCCGTTTTTGAAAGCAAAACCCAACTGTCTACTTCAATTATGAAAATATAGACACCAGATTTAACATAAACATAGATAAGTATTATACCTAAAAGATAACTGTTTCAGTTTTTATATTTTATTTCAAATTACTTTATAGTATCAAAAATAGTGATTTGGCGCTTAAGACATTTACTTTAGAGCGCAATATTTCATAGTAATCATGGAACGGGGGAGTGCGCTGATTGGCTCTTCTGGCTGACTAAGTATGGGGCCTTAAATACCATTTTTATGTTATAAGATAGCTCCCTCAAGACGTACCATCACGCGATGGGGATAAATCTTCGTTCATACACACGATACTGGTGCGTTATCTAGAGACCACAATTTCAGGCAACGTTTAAAATTCTACCGACTTCCCGTTCAGATCACGTCAATCAGTATTTCAATGGTAGTAGATATAGCCAAAGTTGAGGTTCTAATCTGCGTGAGCTGCAGCAGAGCACTCACGAACCGTCTTCCAATTACATTAATAGAATAATCCTATTATTCCTATTATATCCTATAAATCCTATTATTAAAATAATTTCCTTAGTCACAAAATTACCACTTTCGGCTCCATAGGGTATGACATTATGATATGCTTTGCCACCATTGTCTATTGTCTATTACGCTAGCTACATACATATATATCTTCACGTCAAGTCCCTTGCGGGGTAGGCAGAAAAAAATTGAGCGCCAAACCTCACGATCTTGGAAACCTGTCTGGCTTCCTTCACATTGATTGCCCTTCTCATACAAACAAGCCTGTTACGGAGACTCTTGACACCACCCTCGGATAATGTCCGAGTGATCTGACAATTAAATGTCAACCTAGGTCTCCCCTGGTACCTACATCCATCTACATTGGCATTGTATATCTGATTTGAACATTCTTTCCTCATGACCGAACCAGCGAAGCATGGCCTTTCGCTGAGAGTTATATTTTTATATATATGATATATTTTTCTAGCTGATCCCCTATTTATGTATATATGTATTAGTAATCACAAATACCCCTAATTTCTTACTCGTGTACTTCCTCCTCTATGAAAATGTAGGTAATTAGTTACTTGTTCGAAAGTTGTAGACTCTTACCGTATTATTAGTAAATATGGGCTAAAGTAAGAATAAAAGTAAGTTGAAATGCTAGTATGTATCACGTTGTAATAAATACTATAATACCAAATTCAACCTTGGAGTACTTTACTCCATGTTTATTAATAACATTGTTAGTGCCTTATAAAAAATATAGAATAAAATATGCCAAAGTTTAAGGTTTTATTATAGTCTTCACTACAATGTAATATAGATTATAATATCAACTTAACTTTATTCATACTTAGTTTTAAAGTATACGGATACGTAAGATAACTAAACAGTTTTCCTCATTAAAAGGCTACATTATTTAAAATTATCCAGAAATATCTAATAATAATGGTAAATACGTACTTCCTGAAGTTAGTTCATGAAGCAGATCTCCTTTTTTTTCAGCTCCAGGTGATATCCCAAACAATGTTTCAACGTAGTTAGGAGAGTCTGGAGCGACGTATGCTGAGCCAAGTATCCTAACCTGCACTTTGTTTCCTTTGGGTATAAATTCAAAAGTCCCGCAATTTGTAGATTCGAAGTAATTCTCATATCTTGCATGTTCGTACCATATTCCTTTACCAAACTACAACAAACACAAATATTTTTAACTATAAATATCGGGAAGATACTTGGAAGTTTATTGTTGGTTTAATTGAAAAAAAACTAACGTCATTACGAGCTCATTGAAATCGAAAATAATGATTCCATTCACAGTTTTAGTTATTTTTATGGAATAGGATAAAAATCAAACACAGAGCTGTTCTGATGGTGATAGGTAGCTGTATCCTATGGTACTATATATTATACTCATCGCTATCCTGTTTCCAGAGTGTTAGGCTCAATGGCTACTTTGACCTCCGTGCTATAACACACCACATCTAAAAACTGTCCTTAAAACCCGAAGAATTGTTAAGGTGGTGGATAATTATCCGGGCAATTCGAGAGAACCCAGTTTTTTCACGGTACTTTATCTACTTCTAATTGATTAATCAATTGATATTTTAATTATAAATTAATACAAGAAAGAAATTGCGAAATTAGAATTGTAATAAAAAAAAAATATTAATATTTCAATTTTGTAAACAATGATAAACACAGTAGCATACAAAAGGGATAAATGACTTAAATATGGCTTGTGTAAATGTAGAGTTAAATGAATAATTGTAATTAAATTATTTAGTTAACGAAATTTAATTAACTACAAATGTTAATAAGGCTTAATTGTTAAAATTTCAAAATTAACAGTTCGATTTGAATTGAGGAATGTTGATGAAAATAATGAAATGTAAGAAATTACGAAATTTAGAATTTTAATAAAAAACAAATTTATTGATGTTTTAATTTAGTAAATAATGATGAACACAATAGTATATAAACGGGCACATTACTTTAATATGCCTTGTGTAAATGTTAAATTGAATGAATAATTGTAATTAAATGATTTAGTTAACGAAATTCAATTTTCTACAAATTTTATTAAGGTTATTTGTTAAAATTTCAAAATTATCAGTTTGAATTTAATTGGGTAATGTTGATGAAAATAACAATATACAAATGGACTAACCACTTAAATAAGTCTTGTGTAAATGTTCAAATGTTGAATTAAATAAATAATTGTTAATAAATTATTTGGTTAACGAATTTTAATTTACTACAAATGTTGTTAATGTTTTGTTTTAAATATTCCATAATTAACAATTTGATTTTAATACGGGTAATCTTATCATAATTAGCATTTGGTTTGTCAGTCTTAAAATAAATATATCATTTTTCAACGGTTCGAAATTTCAATTAATTATTTAATGCTATTCATACATACATACATACATATCTTCCCGCCAAGTCCCTTACGGAGTAGGCAGAGAGTATCGAATGCCAGACCTCGCGATCCTGACAAACCTGTGTGATTTCCTTCACATTCATTACCCTTTTAATACAAACACGCCGCTTTCGGAGACTCTTGACCACCCTCGGATAATATCCAAGTGATCTGATCGTGGAATGTCAGCTTTGGTCTCCCTGGGTACCTACATTCATCCACATTCTCAATGTATATCTGCTTTGTCAATCTTTCATCTGTCATTATTTTCACATGACTAAACCAGCAGAGCATGCCCTTTCGCATTTTAACAACAACACTTTCTTTTGATCCTACTCTTTCTCGGATCTCACTATTACAAATGCGGTCAGCGAGCGTTACAATTAATAGATCACACATTGATGGCATATAGATGTAACATGATTTTTGTCCCTTCAAAAATTATATCATCAAGATGATATAATGTTACTAAACTATTTTTTTTCACTTGTAGTTTAACATCTATATGCCATCAATGGGTGATTTAAATCAAACGGTACTGCAAAAATTCAGCTTCATCAATTAGCAATGACTAAACTAAATTATTTTATTTCTGTACGTTGAGTACTTATGTCAGAGTTAAGGACAAAATCATGACAAATGTGGTCAAAATGAGAATGTAGAAAATCTGTAGTCTTTTACACTATCAATAATTATTCGCATTCGCAATAAATGGATTGGAGAAACAAAAAGTGAGATCGAAAGGAAAGTCTAGCAGTAATTATAATAAAGAACAAGTCCTGTTTATTCGTCCATGAAGAAGAATAAAAGATTAACAACAGAAGGTGCCCAGATGATTGCTTATTATTCGAAATTAAGAGATTACAAAACTAGACTATTTGTATAAAAACAGTAATGGATGTAAAGGAGACTTGGCAGGTCTCTTAAGAAAGATCAATATACTGCTGGAAAAAATGAATGAAACTGTATATCTAGATAATGCTTTTAGCAGGGATGGAAGGTACACGACCGATGTAGAAAGAAAAGTCTGTGCAAGGAATAGTATTAACAGAGTGCTAGGTAAGCTATTTGAATGCAAGTTTTGTGGAAAAAATGATAGATATACCATGCGATGTGGATTTGTATAAAAAAGTATTAAATATGAAAGAAGCTAGGGGGGACTGCAAGGACTATGTCATTTGATATCCGACACTCTGCACCTACGGCGGAGCAGATGTGTCATAAAGATGTGCATATTGGTGAAATGAATTAAGAAAGTACAATAAATATCTTACCTTTTCTAAATCGAAGTTAGACACCGGTTCGACTGCAGGACAGCTTTTATTAATTGCTGTGCCTTGCGAAAGGCATACGTAGGATATAAATACGACTAAATTTAAAAACTTTATCATATTGAATTTTTTCTCCGATGCTGTGCTCAATATGTGAAATTATCACAAGTAAATGTTTATATATACCACAATCAGGACAGTAATTATGATTGTTTCATAATTATCAGTACATTTTGTTCATAACTGTTATAGTTTGTTCTTGTTCATTTCAAGAGATAACATATCAATACAGTAAACTTGAAACACAAGTTAATATTATAAAAACATTAATCTCAATACCCACCAGTCAGATGGTATAATAAAAAAAAATCCAAATCAAATCTACAAAAATACTAAGCAACCAACATACAGAATGAACTATTTTTATTAATCTTAATAACTATGTTCTTAAACTATTTTTGAAGAAAACTTTAGGTATTTTGGTAGTTTTAATTTTTTTTTTATTTTTATGCCTAGAATCTTCTAATTATATTCCTGCCTCTGTGGTCTAGCGGTCCAGGTGTTGGACATGACTTCAAGAGGTCACGGGTTCAATTCCCGGGTCAAGCAACAAAAAGAAAATGTGTTTTTTCTATTTTGTATAAAAAATGTTGCTCGGGATTAGATGTGTGCCCGGTCAACGATAGGCTTGCCACCTACCACATAGTGGGACTTAGTGTCTTCGGCTTAAAGTGGGTGCCCTGGTTGGGCCTGTGCCTACCACTTTGGGGATATGGGCGTGAAGATTCTACGTATATTAAAAATAAATTTTTAATTTAGCTTTTATCAAACAATCATATACCTATTTTCAACCCCCGACTGAAGAAGAGGGGTGTTATTAGTTTAACGTATCAGTTTATATGCCTAGGATATTATATTTTTTTAAGTAATGGTCCGATTTTGATGCGGATTCGGATATTTTTAAAGTTCACGTAATCGAGATAACGTTGACCTATATTGCTTATTATATTATTCGTCATCATCATATCATTTTATACATTATTGGTAAAGGTTTATTTATGGGTTATCGAAAATGTTTAAGTTTAGTGTTATAACTTGATATCACAACATACGAGTATTATTAGAAAACAAAGTCTGCGGTTCCACATGTTCGCGACAATTTCAAAAATTTTAATGCGGTTTTTACCAATAGATACAATGATTTCTGAAGTAGGTTTTCAGTGACGGTTTTGAGTTAGGTATTTTTAATGTATAGTTAGTTAATATTTTGTGTTAATATATTGGATTATGACGATATAGGTATGTATCAACAGGTTGAAAAAAATGTAAGCCTATTGAGAGATTTTATCGAAAACGAATTCAAAACCCCTATACGTAATAACAAAACAATGTATTAAGGGAAATTTCTTCTACAAAAAAGTATGCAAAAAAGAGCGCAATGGTAAAATCTATATTATGAGGACAAAAATGGGTATTCCATTACAACTTTTAAACAATGTGCGGTGCTGGCTATGACTACAAACATACATACATACATATCTTCACGCCAAGTCCCTTACGCGGTAGGCAGAGAGTATCGAGTGCCAGACCTCACGATCCTGACAAACCTGTCTTGCTTCCTTCACATTCATAAATAACCCTTTTCATACAAACGCGCCGGTTTCGGAGACTCTTGACACCACCCTCGGTTAATATCTGCGTGATATGATCGTGGAATGTTAACCTTGGTCTCCCCGGGTACCTACATCCATCCACATTCGCATTTTATATCTGCTTTGTCAATCTTTCATCTGTCATTCTTTCCATATGACCGAACCAGCGGAGCATGCTCTTTTGCATTTCGCTTACGCTAGCTAGGTATATTATTTTAGCTGATTACGTATTTTTTAACTTTAGTAGAAACAACATCGTCCAATACCGGATAAGTAGCAGGTTGGCGATACGCTAGCCACTTAACACATTGTGTTCAGCTGCCTATTTCTGGTAGCTCTACGCCTTTCCCTACCTCTTCGAGGATACGGTCGTAGAGGTAATTTTATAAACCAAGAGGTCACTTATAAATGAGATGATAATAGTGAAGTACGAATTTTATCAAACTTAATAAAAAAATACGTATCTTATTAAAAGCATCATCTGTTTCTCCGTCATTTGACTTAACGCATTTTTACGTTGATCTCGTTTAAATTCAGCAGTAAAATCCAGGATTTGCAATTTATAATTTTAACGTTTTATCCATTAATTTAATAAGTAAACAATAGGGCACTATAATCTGTATAACAATAGCGCTAGGTCTACGTAGTCTATTGAAGTGTAAGCTAGATAACTCCTTGTATCAGTTCTCTCCATTGGATGTCGATATTGATACCCGACAGCTATGTCACATGTGGACAAAGCATTGGTAATTACCGATGTGTGAAGCTGATAGCTTTGTATATTGAAACATGTATTAGAAACAAACAAGTTTGTTATAAATATGTTACTTAATATTGTACTGGTGGACCAGATATATGTGTTAGATACTATGTATATTAAATTAAATGAAACATGT
>NJDC01007343.1:19016-33810 GCA_002245475.1 Calephelis virginiensis
AAGAAACATTTAGATAAGTAAGAAATAAAGTGCAATCGTTCTTAATATACTCATGCAGTCCATTACTTCGCTTTTTTTATTTACTTATTATAGAAAAAAATATCAGTAGGATTATTCTTGAATATCGATTTCATGCAAACTGGAAATTGGAATCGGGTATGTCAGTTTAGCTACTCTTGAACAAAGCGATAGCGGATTATTAACATTTAGTTCCAACAAAATTCAATGAATCCCGTTAATAATTTAAAGTTTATTATAAACTAAACTTTAATAATTTGCTGGTATTGCGTTCAAAAGTACCTGAATTGATATATCCGATTCCAATTTCCAATATTGCATTATTCGATATTCAACAGTTACCCTACAGGTATGCAAAATACATCCCTTTGAAACCATGTAAATACAAATACAAAATTTCAACCTAATCGGTCACGTCAATTTTCAGTAGAAGTTTACATAATACATAACACATTTTTGTAGTTTTCTCATTCACTTTGTTTAGAAGTTACAGGGCGACACACTTTCTTTCACTTTATAATCGTTTCTCGCGCAAACTATTTATTTTAGAAAAAAATATTTTATAAACCTCAATATCATTTTTTAATACCTAGCCAATCCATATCCATAATATCCCAAATATGATGCCTCAGTGTCAACCTACATCTAACTCCAGATTAGAATAGAATAGAATAGAATGTATTTTTATTCACATTCACCTTACAAGAGGCACTTGTGACGAGTCCATATAATACGTCCATATAATATAATAAAATTACCACCGGATTGGAACCACACTGAGAAGATCCGGCAAGAAACTCAGCGGGCTGTCTTTTTTTTTTCCTTATTTTATATAAATTACATATAATTACTAGTAAGAGATTGGTATGAGGGGCAATTAATCCCAAGCACTCTTATCCGACAGATATTCAGCAACGGTATAGTAAACCTTTTTTATACAATTTCACTTTGACACATTTTTTAAATTTATTTAATGGCAGGTCTTTTATAAAACCGGGAAGTTTATTGTAAAAGCGTATACATTGGCCCATGAAAGAATGACAAACTCTGTGAAGACGGGACACATCCACAGCAAGATTATTTTTATTCCTCGTATTTACATTATGTATATTACAGTGTCTTTTAAATAATTGTAAATTCTTCTGAACATATATTAAATTTTCATAGACGTACTGGTAAGTAACAGTTAGAATATTAATTTCTTTGATTTTTTCTCCAAGGAAAACTCTTGGGCCTAGGTTATAAATTGCACGTATGGCCCTCTTTTGTAACACAAACATAGTATTTACATCGGCGGAACTCCCCCAGAGAAGAATTCTATATGACATAATGTTATGAAAATAACTAAAATAAACAATACTAGTAGTGTCAACATCAGTTAACTGTCCCATTTTTTTAACGGCATATGCTGCTGAGCTCAATCTTATTGCGAGCTTTTCAACGTGCAGACCCAATTGCAACTTTTTATCTGTTGTGATTCCTAAAAACGTTGTGGAATCAACAAGGTCCAACTTGTTCCCATTAAGTTGCACATTGGTTTCTACTTGCCTCACATTAGGCATTGAAAATTTGATACATTTAGTTTTTTTTTTCATTAAAAAAAAATATTATTTACATTGAACCAGTCTACAACTTTTCAAATCGCAGTGTTCGTTTCGTCATACTTACCTAGTTGCCACTTCACTTTAAATAAAAGTGAAGAGTCATCCGCGAACAATACAATTCCATGTTTATCCCTTACGTATTAAGGTAAATCATTGATATATATAGAATGGAACCCTGGGCCACACCCATTGTAACAGCAGCACCTATCGATTTGATACCATTAATCTCAACCTTCTGAATTTTCCCACTCAAGTAAGAAATCAAGTAAGCTTTGTTTCTAATTCCATAATGGCGTAGTTTTCTGATCAATGTTTCATGATTAACGCAATTGAATGTCTTCCTTTGAAACCTCCTAACATTCATAGATTTTCTTCAGTAATTCCACACCAGCATCGACCGTCAATCTACCCCTTGTAAAACCAAACTGTTTATCATGAAATAAGCCTAATTTGTTTAATTGTAACAACGTTTGATTAAGTATAATTTTTTCAAATATTTTACTCAGGATATGTAAAATGGAGATAGGACGGTAATTGGAGGGATCAGTTGAACTTCCAGATTTAAGAAGAGGTATTACTTTACTAAGTTTTATTAGATCAGGAAATACTCCACGAGTAACACAACAATTAAATATTATAGCTAAATAAGTAGTTATTGCTCTTTATTTAGCTATAATATTTAATTGTTGTGTTATTTACTGAAGCTATTTACTGTTATTTGCATTTATTACTGAAGCAATAATTTTATAGAATGTCCTAACAAGTCTAATGTATTTTTAATTTTTAATGACTTAAATGCTTTAACTATATCTTCGCTCTGTAGATCTGTTTTGTCAATTTCATATCCGTTATTTTGTTATATGACTAAACCACTGGAGATTACCCTTTCTTATTTTAACATCAATACTTTTTTTGACAATCTCAATCTTTCTGGCATCTGTAACGAATGTGGTCAGCAGGCGTTCCACAACACACAAGAAAAGAAGCTTTATGTGTTCGTTTTCACACCATTTGACTACCAAAACCCTTAAAAACACTTATTCTTATTTATAGTAGTGTAGATAGCTTATTACCTATTTACTACTTTTCTCATTTTCACACCAAAACTTTCTTTCAATCTCACTCTTTCTCGATTTCGCTGTTTCAAATGCTCTCACCGAGTGTAATACCACAGATTTTCCGTTACGCTCTAATTTCGCCAGTATTTATCCTACTTTCATTCTTTTTCTGACACACCAACTCTGGCTTCTATAAAGCAATTTTGGGATAAACACAAAATTATGCAAAGCTTAGTAAAGAGCTTTTTATTCAATTTGTTTTACGAGTCTTGTCACTCTTTTTTGACACACCAACTCTGGCTTCCATGAAGTAACATTGGGATAAACACAGAATAATGCAAAGCTTAAACAAAAAGACACTTAGTAAAGAGCTTTTTATTCATGTGTTTTACGGGTCTTGTCACTATAGTACTTAGTTATACCACTAGAAGAATTCAGCAGTTTAGATAACTAGTAATAAGTAGGCAATGTGGTCGTCACACCGCTATAATTACCAGCAAAATATTTGCGGTTTTAGAGTAATTAGCTAGCATCTCATTAATTATTCAAATCAAGTGTAATATCTCCACTACAGTAATATATCATCAGTAATGTATTCTGCATTGTCTAATGATCTAAGCGCGCATATATTAAGCTGTAATTAATGCCATGATCTACAGCTGATCTTGACCACATGTTAGTAATACCACAATATATTGAAACTGTAATATACCTTTGCAGTGATTTATTAAATTACGAACCGTTGTCCGTAGTTTTAGTTTTAGTTTTTTTTTTTAGTTTGCCCGCGCTATCTTGAATGCGGAGAAACTTGTCGTTTCATATACTAGTTAGGCCAAGTAAAACTTCAACAACCGACTCCAACTATTTCATTAAGTACCACCATGGTTCTGAAATAATGCCTCATCATTTTAACCACCTAAGTGAACTTTTTATGCATTATTAGGTATAACTGACAAACCACTGGTCGGATCATGATAAAATACATATGGGACCACCATAACCTATCTTTCTAAAAAAGAACCACCAAAATTAATTAGCTATTGATGGAGTCAGTTATAACTCAGAACGCGTATCTAAAGACGTATAAATATTTAAAATACTATTAATGAAAATAGCTACTGTAGTTAAGAAGCTGTTGCTCGTTTACTGCTTCATTGATACGAGTATACGGCGTACATTGAACTTATGCAAACAAATATAAAAAAAATTATAATCTAATTTATTTTAAGTGTGTTTTTTTACATCTTCTACTAAAAATTCAAAAAAAACCAGGCACAATTTCGAGCACCCATTTCGGAAGACGTTGTTATATCTAAAAATAATGGAAGAATGTATCCGATACATCGCAGATATTTAAAAAAAGGTGCAGGCAACGTCTGTCCGTCTTTCATGCTGAATCTCCTGACCGATCGTTACGAAATTTGACTAGTAAGTTGTTAATATTAGTAAGTAGTTAAGGTCACTATAAGGGTTCCCATGGAGACGAGTAAAAGTCAAAATGTAAATAGGACTCAATGCTTACCGTTGACATGTTCTGGTTCGGAGTATAAGGTAGCTGGTAAACTTGCTTTTACCCGAGGCCTAACATCCGGGCCTCAATTTGGCAACGCACCTCACCACTTGAATTTCTTACCATCAGGAAATTCGTCTGCTTGTTTGCATTGAAATAACAAAAATATCTATATCTAAAACCAAAACCATAACAAATACTTATTTCTGTACACATATAATAAATAGCTAAAAAGTTTTTCGTTTATTATCAGCAATTCAATGATACAATGTTTCTGAAGTCACCTGCAAATTTCCCTCAACTTTCTAAAGTGTTAAGAAAATACTACAGCAGTTTGTACGGTAAAGGTGTTTATCTGTAATAAAATCTCTTCCTCGTTTTCGGTACACTCGATGTATCTCAAGTCCCTCAGATAAGAGGATCGACGAGATACAAGTTTTATATACAGTTCCACTTTACCCGTCTTTTCAAGATGGGTTGAATATGTTACTACGGCTTATACAAAGAGGATCTAATGGAAAAGTGTGATCAAATGCTGATTCAAACTAATAATCTGAAAAAGATATTTTTTAAGACTACGCTTAAAGGAGGCGGTTATATGTTCGACTCCTACATTTTTTAAATTATCTTCACACCCATATCCCCGAAGCGGTAGGCAGAGGCATAACCAGGGTACCCACAACTAGTCGAAGGCACTAAGTCCCACAAGCCTATCGTCAACCGGGCACTTGTACAATATCGGGAAATCGTCCCTTTTTAGAAAATATAAAATTTTGTTTTACAATTTTCTTTTGTTGTCCGACCTGGGAATCGAACCTTCGACTTCAAGAAGTCAAGTCAAACGCCGGCTTACTAGACCACAGAGGCAATCAATATTATATTTTTAGGTACCTATTATTTCTTCGTCGCTTGTGAACCGATTTTAAAAGGTTCCAAGGTGGTCAGATTTCATTTAGATCTAGTTTTATTATTATTAAATGATAATAGAAGCTCAGGGATATCGAGGGAAATATTATTTTGGTATATGTAGATGACTTAATTATTGAAGTTGAAGTCTTGTTTTTGTAGTTTTACTGCGGTAAATTATGTAGAAAGGTATCCACACTAATATTATTAAGATTTAATTATATGCTTGCATTGAATAGGCTCCGAAATAACTGGACTGATTCGAAAAATTTATAACTAACCCAATGCTAAAAGACGTCAAAAACCTACAGATTTTCATGGTCATTAACATGTTTATACTACACTAGTTGTTCCGGCAAGCTTTGTTCGACCCGTTCAGTTTGTGTGGAAAAAATTAAAATGTTATTTTTCCTAGTTTTGTACGATAGATTACATGTTTCAACTACAAGCAAGTATGCTACAACCATCAAGTAGTATTGTTGGTGATCCGAAAAGTGAGGTGATGATAACAACGGTCACTTTTTGTATACATTATTGTATTGCAATCCTTGAATTGGAGAAACTCGATAGGTTTACTAAAGTTGACCGCCTCGTTGGTCGAGTGGCTAGCGTCCACGCCTATCTACGCTGACCAACCGCTAGGCTTGGGTTCTATTCCCAACGGGGGCAGGCATTTGTGTGATGAACATTTAGATGTCAGCATTTCCGGGTATGAATGTTTATTAAATTTATTCTTGTATCTTTTTAAGTATTTCTATGTATTAGTATCGTTGGTTAACACCCATAACACAAGCTTATCATTTGCTTACTTTGGAGTTAAATTCAATTTGTGTATTTTGTCCAGAGATATTTATTTAAACTTTGAAAACACATGATTTTTTTATTACTTTCCTATGTCATGTCAATTCCTATGTCTATGCCAGGCAGCTAGGCAGCTCGTAAAAGGCGATCAAAATATAGTAGTAACAAGACCTGTCGTGGTACAACATGCGTGGTAACTTAGGTATTCCTTCCACCATAACGACTAGGTCATGTTACGGTCTGGAGGGAAGAGTAGGCACAATAATCCTAACATCTAAGCGATGCCCTGTAACATATGTGGTGTCTATAGGTCACAGTTGTCTCTTACTCACAGGAGAATTTTGTGTTTATTCGTTGAATTATCACACGAAAAAGGTACTAACAATGATGGAGTTTTACCAAGAGCCGCCAATGGAAACTATTCATACTAAACGAATGTCCCCGTAGGGACTACATTTTATTCCAGGGCAGGAAATGTTCTATTTAAGGTTAAAGAACTTTATTGCTGATGAGTATTTTAAAGCTACGAGTAAATGAAACCGGACAAAGCAATGATACGTACCTTTTGTTTTATCCTTAATTAGGATTTCAGTCAGCGCTAATGGAAGTTTTTGCGACCATATTATGAGAATATGCTTTTAAGTCCGAACATGAAAAAAGTAACAAAAGTGCTTATCTTTTCCTGCCGCCATAACGTCATGACGTGTTATGGTTCGGAGGGTAAGGTAGCCGGTAAACATACTTTTGCTCGAGGCCTAACATCCGGACCTCAGGTTGGCAACGCACCATTACCATCTTTGGTATCTCTAGGCGGCGTGAATTTCTTACCATCAGGAAATCCGTCTGCTTGTTTGCCTTCCTATAGCATAAAAAAAAACATTGCATTTTTCAGTTTACAATTTGAGAATCATATTTTCATAATAGCGGATCCGGCGAACTTCGTTCACCCGACATACTTCCTGCGCACACTGCAAGGGTTTTGGTGTAATGATATGTACCTCATCAGTAATAAAGTCGTCAAGATAAGTAAAAAAATATGCACTATTAAGTATAACTCAAAAGCTACTATAGCTTATATCGATAAAATTTATATGGGACCATTTCGTAACCGATTCCTATCTTTCGAAAAAAGAATTATCAAATCGCGATTTACCATGACGATAACTAATAAAATAGTTTCAGTCAGGAGTCAGTTTTTGAAATTTTACTGCACTTAATTATAAACTAAAAAACTCAAAAGCATGACTTGGAAAAAAATCCAAGTGTTGGTCCGCCTTTGTAGAATAGACCATCTGCCTTCCTAACAGGCAGCTCGTATAAGGTGAGCATAGGCTTACCGTCAAACATAGTTACATCTGACTAGGTGGTAGAGTTTCGAAGCGATTCACCCGGATTGGTAACACCGCGTTACCTGTTCCTGCCGTCAAAACGTCAGTGCTTGCCGTTAACGTATTCCGGTTCGGAGGATAAGACCGACAGTAAAATTTCTTTTTCTCGAGGTCTAACATCCTGGCGTCAGGTTGGCAACGCACTATTATCACCTTTGGTGTCTCTAGGCGGTGAGATTTCTTACCATTAGGAAATTCGTCAGTTTTTTTGCCTTCCAATACTATAAAAAAAGACAATGGCGAACATTGTCTGGCGACTGCAATATGTGATACGGTTGTACTAATCTAGGCGAGCCACTGCTTAGCATTCTGTCGCGCATGATTAGTTGATGGATCTAACAGCCGTACTCGGAGACGCCAACTGTCTTTTAATCATTCATTAAACCGACAATTTTATTAGGAAGTTGTGTCATAATGATCAATAAAAATGATGTCATATGTTCAGTGTCACTTTTAGTCAAGGATACAATAGAGAGCCATCTGGTGGTTGAAACCACATATAGCTTACGTTACTTAATTTAAGTGGTCCATAAGTGGTCCATAAGTACACTTATAAAAAAAATGTGGCATGAGTCCCTTAAAACCAATGCTTAGCAATTAGGATCTTGCCTATCCACCCAGAAAAGTTTCTCCTGGCCAATAAGAAAAAAAAGTTTGAAGTCTTATTAATATGTTCATATATGGCTTCTGTAACTTGCTTTTCGATGTTTTTAGATATTTTTTATACGATACAGCAGTCCCGAGCGTACCTCGTTCCATTTGTTCAGTTTATAAGAGAAAAAGTAAATCTTGTTTTTCCCGGTTTTCTTACAGTCGAATAGGATACAACTTACTTTATCACATAATGTCTGCTTCCTGGTTCTAAGCTACCTCCCTATAAATTTTGAGTTTTCAGTAGTGTGTTGTATTGTTGGTGCTAGTAAAACAGTTTAGTGGTGTGTGCTTTGTGGAGCTGAATATATTGGGGGGTTTTTGACTTCCAGGAAGTCCAATTCACTTTTTTTCCAAAAGTCCAATTTTGTCACTGTCGTAATTGGTTTTTTTTTGGCGGGAAATTGCAAATTAAATAATTTCATTTGGATTTAAGTATGGATCGCGAGCGGCAGCAATCACTTTCCATCAGGTAATCCTCTTCTTATATTTAAAAAGGTGCCAGTTATAAATTATATCAAGAACATATACATATATAAACATGTGAAACCCAAAGTCAAACTCCGAAATACAAACTTTAGCGACTACGTTCATTACACATAGGCACTTGTCGGGAATCGAATCTAATGAATCGACGACAATCGGGTGCATTTACGAAAACCACTCGTCATATAGCTTATAGTTAAAAACGACTACGATTCGCACTTAACCATTTTAGTAATACTATATTGATAAAAAATATCGCCTCTGTGGTCTAGCAATCTAGGTGTTGGACTTGACTTAATGAGGTCCAGGTGCGATTCTTGGGTCGGGCAACAAAAAGAATGTAGTTTTTTGAATTTTCTAATACAAAAATGTTGCTTGAGATTGGATGTGTACCCGGTTGGCGATAAGCTTGTCACCTATCACATTGTGGGACTTAATGACTTCGGCTAGCCGTGGGTGCCCTGCTTGTGCCTCTGCCTACCTCTTCGGGGATATGGGCGTGAAGATATTATTTCTACGATAAAAAAACGTTTCACTAAGTTAGTCCGGGCTCTTTTGCAGAACAGACCATCTGCCAGGCAGCGCGTAAAAGGCGAGTATAGGCTTACCGTCACTTACACCGTGACATCAGACTAGGTGTTAGAGTTTCGCAGCGACTGGCCCGGATTGGTACCTCCGCCTTACCTATTCCTGCCGCCATAACTTCAGCGCTTGCCCTCGACGTGTTTCGGTCCAGAAGATAAAATAGACGGTAAACTTACTTTTGCTCTTAGCACCATAACCTCCCGGCCTCAGATCGGCAACGTACCATTACCACCTTTGATGTCTTTTGTCCTTTCAATATCATAAAAAAGGTAGATTTCCTGACTGTAAAAACTCAATAACCAAAACTTCTGAAGATAACCTCTAAATAAATAAATAATAAAAGGTTGAACATGTAAACAAGTCCATTTTAATAAGCATGTTTAAAATACAGACGGCCGCAAATAGAGACAAAGATCAACTGCAATTTAATTTATTAACAAGTCACAATTTTGTATAGAGAAATGTCGACACAATGACTAATTAAAAATAATTAACGTCTCTGAAAGTAACCGTTATTTGTCTGATATATAACAATAGCTGTTACCCTCAGCTTTGCTCGCGTGGCAGTTAATATATTTACTGATTATAGCCCATTAGTAAGGATTTTTATACAAACTTTATAAATAAATATAAATATAAATAAATAAATATCCCTGGACAAGTTACACAAATTAAATCTAACCCCAAAGTAAGCAAATTATATGCTTGTGTTATGGGTGTTAGTCAACGATTCTAATACATAGAAATACTTAAATAGATACCAGGATAAATTTAATAAACACCCAGACCCGGAAATGCAGACATCTAAATGCCTGCCCTCGTCGGGAATCGAACCCGAGCCTCGCGGATGATCGGTGTAGTTAGGCGTGTACGCTAGCTGCTCGACCAACGAGGCGGTCTTTCAACAGCTATTTCACCCCCTTAGGGTTAGAATTTTTAGATACGCCAAAATTACGTATCAATTAATATTTAATAAGTAGTTTCATATTTGTAACTTAAAAAATGACGATCTTCCATACAAACTTTCAACCCCTATTTCTCCCTCTGAGGGACAGAATTTTCAAAAAAATGTCCTTAATACGTGTTTACTCAGCAAAATAACCCATCTCACCAAATTTCATGGCTTTAGCTTTAAAAGTTTTCGTCAGCAATGATAAATCAACAATTACATAATATAAGACGTCTAAGAATAAATAAAAATATTGATACATATCTAAAGCGATTACATATTTGGTTTAATCTTAACGAATTTATTTATCACTAGCTGCTACCTGCGGCTTCGCCCGCGTTTTCACAGAAACCCGGTGTGCGATCGGGATTTACAATAGCCTATATGTTAATCCAGGTCACAATCTATCTGTCTTCCAAATTTCAGACAAATCCGTTCAGCCATTCGAGCGTGAAAGAGTAACAAAAATCCATACATCCATACTTACAAATTTTCGCATTTATAATATTAATAGGATTAATATATTTGATTTGCTAGGCATCATTACACATTTGTGACGTTGATTGATCAGATTAGGTATACTCCGTTGGGTTATGAGTGTGCAGGTTCGAACATGAATGTATTTTCGTTCAGATTCAGACAAGTATGCTCATGGCCTTAATATTGATGTTGCTAAACACCTTTTGAAGTAGAAAAAGAAGAATAGAACATTGGCCCTTGTGTTGTTGATTGGTTGTTTAAATGTGAGAAGCAATAAGATTTAACGATTGGATGATGATGATAATAATGATATAAAAAGGTTATTACCAATGATTACCCGATCATGTTTTTCATGTACCTAATGTGCGAACGAGCACACTGCTTGATATTAAGAGATGCCCGTGGTTCATAGTCACCATAGATGTTGTAGGAACGTCGTTGTATTGTAGCCGAGGTGATAGATAAATTGTGCAAAATTGTCGCCTACTCTACCTTCCAAAACCGAACCTGACACTGTCACTGTGGTGTCAGAAAATGGTATTGTTGGTAATGACACATTTAACTTTTGCTCGCCTTTTATGAGATACCTAATGTGAAAGCAGATGGTTTATTCTTAATAAGAACCTGGGACAACACGGGTATGACCATCAATCGAACAAATAAATAGAATTTTAGTTAAAAGTATTTATTTGCAATTTTTACAAACAAAAAGTTGTTAATCGCAGTTTGGGTCTTGGGTATCCAACCAGATAAATTTACTGGCATCTAAAAATTTAGACGTTTTGATATAATCGTCTATTGCTGCTTTGGTAGCACTGTCAAGCTCTTTGGATCTCGCGATCACCCAGGCCCATTCTGGAAATTCATAATAAAATTATATATTTGGAAATAAATAGTTGTATGTATATTAGTTTGTTATTACATTACTCCGCCAATTAAGAATATATTCCCATATTTTTATAACATTTTTAATGTCTTAAAGATTACCTAAAATCTATTTGATTACGATGTAACATGTTTTAAAAATATCTAATATTGCAAATAATTTTATTTGTCACGAAAATTCTTTACCAAAATTGAAGTCAACTTTTGCAGATTTCTTAGATTGAATTATTTGATTAAGTGCGGACAAACTTGAAAACGTCGACAAATCCACGTCTGGGCAACAGGTAATCCACGACTATAGATACTTATTCAAAATCCTAAAGTTCTTATTTATTGAAGCAGGTTTCTTGGACTTGAAAATGAAGATCGTATTAGGGAGCTTCCTTAACTGAAGCTAAGATATTAAACCTTTTACGCAAGTAGTACTTATGTAGCGTTACGTAAGCTACCTTACGTAACTATTAAGTACGTATATAAGTACCCTGTTAAACAGAGCATTGTCATGACAAGTACTATTATGAATGGTAGAAATAAGAGCGACGCTGATATCAATTAGTCGTGAACTAATCTTTAATTGAGATATAGTATTATTGAGAAAAATCTATGCTTTCCTCTTCTACGCTGTTTGGCTCAAAAACAGCCTTGCCATTTTTTTAAAGAACAATATAGGGGTCTATACAAACCCTTGATGTTTCGTAATAAAAAAAGGAATATTACCTTCACCGGATTGGGTTTTCTCGTCGAAGTTACACACGTAGCCGATGTAATATTTATCGTAATCAACATCTAAGATGTACTCCCTTGTGTACGAAGTTTTTGGAGGATCTGTTTAAAAAAGTAATTTTATTGTTAAATACCATTTTTGAGTCATAATAAACACCATCACGAAGTGGTAAGAAGATGGTAATAAATCGTCGTTCATACACATGATATTGCTGCGTTATCTTGTGACCACAATTTCAGGCAACGTTTAAAATTCTACTGACTTCCCGTTCAGATCACGTCAGTATTTCAATGGTAGCATTTATAGCCAAGGCTGTGGTTTTAATCTGGATGAGCTGCAGCAGAGCACTCACGAAAATAATTACAATTACATTAATAGGATAACTCTATAATTCACAAGATTATCACTACCGGATTTTAGTGTATGACATTCTGATACGCCACAAATGTATATTATCTGTGATGCTACGTTAGCATTTTATTCTAGCAGATTTTTCTGAAAATATATAGCTATTTTCAAGATAAGGACTAAATAAACTTTAAAACTGGGCAAAGCATCTGTGAGACCTTGAATGGTTTTAAAGTTGTTTGTGGACGTCCGTAATCACAAGTACTCTTAAATGCTTACTCGTTTATTTCCTTTTCTATAAAAACATAAGTAAAGATTTATTTGTTCGAAAGTTGTAGTCCCTTAGCGTCTTATTAATCAATATAGTTAAAAATACTACAAGGTTTAAGGTTTTATCATAGTGTTAGTTTTATTATAGTACACTATGATACAGAATATAATATCAACCTAACTTTACTCTTACCCTAGTCTTTCTTCATTAATAAAACTGCTAAGTATACAGTTACTTAATATAACTAAACAGTTTTCCTTATTAAAAGGCTACACCATTTTAAATTATCCAGACCTATCTATCCGTAATGGTAAATACGTACTTCCTGAAGTTAGTTCATGAAGCAGATCTCCCTTGTTTTCAGCTCCAGGTGATAACCCAAATAATGCTTCAACGTACTTAGGAGAGTCTGGAGAAATGCGTGCTGCGCCAAGCATCTCAGTTTTTATTTTATTTCCTTTGGGTATAAATTCAAAACTCCCACAATTGGTAGATTCGAAACCATTCTCATATCTTGCATGTTCGTGCCATATTCCTTTACCAAACTGCAATACACATAAATATTTTAATCATGAATGTTGTGAAAACATTTGGAAATTTATTGCTTGTTTAATTCACATAAAACTAAACAAATAAGTAGACATCAAGGATTCATTGAAATCGAAGATAATGATGACACCACCGTCTGAGTTATTTTTATGGAATAGTACAAGGATGAGCATATGGCTGTTCTGATGGTTAGAGGCAACTGTGGCCTATGGATACCATATATAATATTATAAATGCGTCGCTGTCCTGTTCTCAAAGTTTTAGGCCTAATTGCTACTTTGACCTGCGTACTGGAACACCACAGTTCCAAAACGCGGAACGGAATTATGTATAAAGGTATGATAAATGTGGCCAAAATGCTAATACGCAAAATTTGCGTAGTTATGGTCGCTGATAGAATTGGATTAAATAGATAATAAGATTCTATAAAAGTGTTGTTACAATAAAAAACACGTTCCATGGCCTATCGTCACCGTGTCACAGGTGCGTTGCTGTCCAGATGCTGGGATGGAAGCCCAATTGTGCAAGTACATCAAGAAAAAGAACACGACAGAGTCAATTACTGGACGCCATAGTGTATGGCAGCATAAAAAGGTAAGACGGTGGATCCCTATCAAATCAAGTTGCTGCAAAACGCTCTAAAACAGTGTTCCTGTTGTTAATGAAAACATTTTTACCTGAGCTCGCTTCTCACAATCTATCTGGCAAGGTAGTAATTGCTCTATTCTTCTGAGCGGACCCACCAAGGGAAGAATATTGATAAGGGAAGAATGACAGATGAAAGATTTACAAAACAGATATACAATGTGGATGTAAATGTTAATTCCGATACAAGGGAATTTGTTTAAAAACAGTTATGCATATCGATAAAGCTCAGCAGCTCTGTAAAAATCAAGATCTTTGGCATTCGATAAAAATCAAGATCTTTGGCATTCGATATTCTAAGCCAACTCTGTAACAGACTTGGAGTAAAGAAGTGCATATTGGTGCGAAATAGAAATTAACTGAGGAAGTCAAAAAATATCTTACCTTTTCTAAATCGAAGTTGGAAACCGGCTCAACTGTTGGGCAGCTTTCTTTAATTTTTATGCCTTGTGAAAGACATATGTAGGATATAAAAACGACTGAATTTAAAAGTTTCATCATACTGTACTTTTTTCTTCGATGCTGTGATCAATTTGCGAAATTATCACAAGTAAATGTTTATATATACCATAATTAGGACAGTCATCGTGATTGTTTCATAATTATCTGCATGTTTTGTTCATAGCTGTGGTGATTTGTCCTGGTTATTTACCCAATTAAACAAAGGAGAAGGTTATTAGGCCGATATTTTTTTATGCATGTACACCGATTTCGCCGAGGTTTCTGAACCGATTTACGTAATTCTTTTTTGTGTTTAGTGCGTAATAGATTTGAATTGGTTCCACCTATGCCTATGCCTATGCCTAACGATTTTTATTTTAGGAGCATCATTTTATTTACTTTCATCTATCCCAATGTCTATTTTTATTAAATAAAATCAAATCTCGCAAATGAATTTGATCCACTTAGGTGACTTAGTGACTAGATAACAGACTT
>NJDC01007348.1:19531-37463 GCA_002245475.1 Calephelis virginiensis
TTACTGAACATTGTTTCGGGTTGAGCTTTCGTGTTAGTTTTTGTTATCAATATATATTTAACTTTTTGTTTAATAGTTGATAGTTTATATAAATTGTGATAAAAGATTGTACGGCTGTGTATATTGAGTCAAAGACTAGCATATTACAATACTACTAAACATTGTGACATTCAATATGCCTAATTAAATTAAGTGATTGAAAACTGTTATAAGACTTATGTTTCAACCGATTAAAAAACGGAGTTATATTTTTATAAGTTAGTCCTATTTCGATGTTTCTTTTTTATAACCTGGCGGACTTCGCACCGCTTGACATTAATAGCTACTGACATTAATAGCAAAAATAAAAATAATATCGATTTTCCTTGCTATTTCCCTAGTTTATAACACTCACACAACGAAAAATAATTAGGAAAATTGATCCATCCGTTCACGCGTGGTACGATGATCAAGGAATAATGGGTATATTTTCTTTAAATATATAGATATATGGTATACCCTAAAGCCTAAAGTTGCACAGTATAGAATAAATTATTGCTTAATTATTGTTTTTTTCATTGATACCAAGTTTGTAAAATCTTTTGCAAGGTTACCTAATTGAATAGGGATGACTTATTTGTAGGCTTACCCATGATGGTTTATAAAGCCTATTGTTTTATAAGTAGATAATAAAAAATGAAGTAATACTACTAAAAATAATGTTAAAGTACGATTAATTTTGAAAAAGAACTGTAATACCTTTACATTCGTGATTCTGGCTTTAAAAAATAAAAAAAAAGTCTGTTAAAAAATTTAAAACAAAATTTACCTGTTTTTATTCTCATTAACCTTAGGTATAATCTAAGTTCTTTAAGTAATATAATGACGATGTAAATAGATAATTAAATTGTCATGGATTAAAAGACAGCATTTTTTTAAGTGAAATTTTGCCGTCACATTTCTGTTACATTCATTGGTTACGCTCGACATCAAAACACTGTTATCGCCGAACTTCATACTGCGTGTGTCGCGATCCAAGCTAGCTCACAACGAGGCCGCAGGCCAAGCTTTGCGGTAGCTTGAAGTTGATGATGATAAACCACGATATACAGGGTTACTAGTTACTAACGCATTACCTTTTAAGTTCATCAAAAGCAACAACTTTTATTCTACAACTTATAGCAAATCGCGAAAAAAGAATTTGGCTCTCCATATAAAAAGTTCATCGTCCTCTGACAAAACGTATGGAGAACCAAATTCATTTTTCGTGATTTTCTAAAAGTTGTAGAACAAAAGTAGTCGCTTTTGATTTACTAAAGACGCCCTAGAAAGGTTATGTGCTAGTTATAAGTAACCCTGTATGATGTTTTTAGGTGAAATTTCTGTAGCGCTCCACTATGATAATGGTGCCATAGTTTCTCTTGTTTTGTCTACGTGTATCAGTGTACATCTAACACATACACATTTTTTATATATGGACGCATTACTCAGGTTTAAGTTTGTATCAAATAAATATATTTTTTTCTCTTGATGGTAGCCAGAAACTCGACCAAATCATTGAAATCTTCAGCTTCAAATAATATTCCAAAATAGGCGCACTCCGTCTGACCATTTGCGACGTGTGGTTTCGCGTGTGTGTCCGCGGTTGAGTGTTTACAACTCGCGTTTCTTAATTTATTTTACTTGTTTGGCGTCAATTCAAAATTAATAACGTATAAAAGTAATCTTTTAGATTCTCAGCTGCTGACGTTATTTAAAAAGGTTTTTTATTATTTGATTTTGTGGATCATTTATTTAGACTTTTTGACAGTTTCAAGGATAGTGGTCGAAATAAGTATTTTGTTTCTCCGTCCAATTTCTTTAAAAAGAAAATTTAGTTTGTGCATGCCAAAGCGACATATTTTTCCTGCAGTTTTAAATTTTCTTCTATAGATTTATTTTCAATAAAATATTATTTTCAAAATAATATTTCCAAAAATTCGATTGTACTTTATGTATTGTGTTGGTAAGATGATGTTTGTTATTGTCTTAAAAAAAGAAATAAATATGACTGTAAAAAAGTTAATAATTTGGGCGAATAGTTATATCTTTCTAAATTAAAACCATATGACATTAATTATAATATATCAATTTTTATATTTTGTAATGGCTTAAAGTTAAAATATTGTATATCTTAGAACAGATTATACGGTTTCAATTTTTTTTTGCTAACATAATCACTTTGTACCGATAGTCGATATTGTGTCGATGTCTTTTGAAACATCATAATGTTTACTTTAATTTTTGTTGAAGTTTTGTAATATCTTTGTCGGAAGCTATTTAATGTTCTCAATATTTGAAACGGTGTAATTACGTGAGGCAGGTGCGGATCGTGGACTAATAAATATTACATTATTAAATAAACACGCGTTTGAGTTCTCGATAATGATGAGAGTGAGTGGGTTCAGGTCGTGAGTCTGCACCGCCCGGCTTCTCGCACGTTGCACTCGTTGTTTGACCGTTGACCGTGCACACTGTATCGGGCGCCGCTTACTTGTGCTATTTACCGACGGATATGTTTTACGGAATATTCTGTCTTAGTTTTGAGACTAAAATGCTATTTACAAGAGTTTAGCTCTTTATACTTAAAATCGACACTGTAAGATCAGTGGTGTGAAGTGCTAAAATCTCAAAAATAATATTATTTTAGCAAAATCAAGGAAATGATTCATACTGTGAAATATGAATATCGGTAGATAGCACAAATGAGCCGCTCGGCTCGTGTGCAGTGTGCAGTGAAGTGAGTGTCGTGTTGTCGGGTGTTGCAGACGAGCGAGTGCTACCTGTACCCGCGGTTCGAGGTGCTGGAGGCGGGCGACACGCCCAACTACGCCGAGATTTACGCCTACCTGCGGGACGGCATCGCGCTCGAGTTCGTCGAGGACTTCCGCCGCCACGTGCCCTGCGACTATCCCCGCCCGATATCTCCCCCCTCCCCGCCCCCTCCCCCTCCCCCCGCACCCGCGACACCCCCTATTCCCGTCTCCCCATCCTCTTCCTATCAAAACCCCATTTCTATAGTTAATCGTGTCCCTCTTCCGATCCTCACGACACGAACGAACTCTTCCTCGACCCAAATAACCCTACACGCGTCTTCTCCGACGCAGTCTCGTCCCCAACAACCGCCGACGGCGCTGGTGAACCCCTCGTTCACCCCTCGTACTTCGGGTCCGCAAGCTCCTCAAACGAGGCAAAACTACGCTTCGAGTTCAAATCTAAGTCATCGAGCCCCCGATAACTTCCCGAACCGAATCTTTCACACATCCAATGGAAATACAAGTATGTCTCAATATTTACACTATGGTACTTCGAGTTCAAATTTAACTCAACATCAAAACAATCATTCCTCTAATTTAAACCTGATTTCACATAACTACAATGCATCTAACGCGAATTTGACTCAACAGTATCATACGACTCGTGCGAACACGACCCATTCGAATGTAGACGTAAGTCAGCATCATCAGTACATACCACCGGGTGTCCCTGGCTCGGGCGCGCACGTACCGGCCGTGCACGTACCGAACGCGCACGTACCCTATGCGAACGTACCGAACGCACACGTACCCGGTGCGAATGTACCGAACACGAACGTACCGAACGCGCACGTACCGGACGCACACGTTCCGGGCCAGAACCTAATAATGTTGTCGGCGTCCGACTGCGAATACTTCAGCCTGTTGAGCCGTGTGGACGCAGTGGCGGCGCAGCGCTTCATGATGGAGGCCATCACCCGCGCCATGGCCTGCCTCCAGGCCTCCCCGGATACCTCCATGCTCAACCCCAACGCGCCAGAATTCCGCACCGTCTCCAGTGAAACACAAACTGACAGACAAGACAACCACAATAGAGTACTGCCTGACGTACAGAGATTCATCAGAACGGCCTCAAGCGGAGCCCCAGTCAGTATACGGCCACCGCCAGGTTTTGAAAACTCGTAATTCGTGAAATTTAAGGCGTAACATAATCTACCTCATCTTTGTGTAAGACAAAAATTTTTCCAAATAATAAAATTAACGTCTTTTCTGTGAATTCCACTGATAATGAAATTCGAACCGATAAAATGATTGATGTATATCATTTAAATTGGTGTGATTGCGGTTCTAAGGCTACCAACATAAAGTTAATAAACTTGAACAGAGCATTTACGTTGAATAGTTTTCTGATTTAGACGTTATTTTCTGAGAAACCGAAATAATCGCATCTAGATGTACCAACCCTAGTTATTATGATAGGTACATACTGACACGACAAAGAGAAAAAAATATTGTTAAAGGCCTACTTATCACTATGCCATACTGTATAATAGATACGGTTTGAATTTTAACTGAAATTAATAGATGAAAGATGATATTCGCCTCAACCATATTTGGAATAATATATTTATCTATGCCACGAGTATTTTTCTTAATCTAAAAATATTTAAAACATAAACCTTACAACTGAATGTAAGTTCAAATCAGGTGTGTTTGCTGTTGATGGACATCTGCAAAAACAGAAGTTAACAGTTAACATACCTAACATGAAGCAGACATAGAATCGCATGTGTGCACGCCAATGCATACAAACTATGGACACTATAAATTGTTCGCGGAAAGAAAATAGTGGCTGGCATCTTTAGCCTAGTAACGTTCTCTTTGACGTGAGCATATGAGCAAATATAAATCATCAACTTTTCTCCAAGGCACCCGCTTCAAGAAAAGTCGATTTTGGGCTTGTATGCTTTTTGTAAATACCTTTTCTGTAAAGAGCCTTATAATACTTATACAAATATAGTTATGACCGACGGCATTTGTTTTGTTACTTTTAGGTTTAAGTTGACATTTTTTTTATTATTAGAGTATGTTTTTTTCATTTGCGTAGTTAACGTTTTTTTTTATGTTTGTTTTTCCGTTGCCAAGTAAAAATAATTTGCAGGTCAAGCTTTTTGATATATTTTATTAATGTTTCCGTAACGGTAGTTAGAAATGCTCCAAAGAAGTATTTTACCTCAATAAACACATATTACGTGCTTGTACCAAGACATTTACAGGTACCGCGCCTATAGTTAATTTCTCTTTTAAAAATGTTTGAGACGACATTTTAATTGCATTTCTAGTACTATAATTTAGTACCTATATTTTGTATTTTCTGTGAATGTGTTACATATGAGCCCTTGCCAAGGGTTCACGGCGCTCAAATCGCTAGCGTCTCAAGAAAGCATTTGTATGGAAACTTTGAACAGCGCCTGCGCTAGTAACTAAACTAAAAGAACTAAATCTCAGGCCATACGCGGTATAATATCGACCGTAATCTTTAGCAACTCTTGGTAATAGCTCTGATCTGACAAATCGATATACCAGTGCGTATTGTTTGTATGTGCCCCAAGAATATAAATTGTTAATTGTGTCACCTGCACACTGTATATTATTTTGTAAATTTATAGTTGTATTTGATTTTTTTTTTAAATCCTACGTCAATTCTTATTAAGGCTCGTGGCCTGACTTTTAAATTACCAGGTAATTCAATATCAGTCAGCGATCTTTCTACATTGTATAATGTGTGACAGTAATTTGATTGGAATCTCTGTTATGTTTATATGTAAGCGAAGAGAGGAAAAGTTCTAGTTACTGTTGTAATTATTACCAATAAGTATACGTTTTGACAAGTTTAGATCGATGATAGTTTTATAGCAAATGATGCTACAAAAAAATATGTAAAATATGTTAAAATCAATAAAATAAAGAGATTAACTGTTTTTCTAAATTGAATTGGTCCTTTTGACATGATACGAAATATATTATTGCTCTAGCACCTTTCAGTCAACGTATAATAACAACGTCATTGCACTCGTGTTGATGTGATTATTTTGAACATTTTTCAATCGCAACATTGAAAAGAAATCCATTTTGCAATGTTTGAAACAAAAATTCTTTTATTTGATAATCCTAACTTTATATTCTAAACCTAACTTTATATTTACTTTGTTTTGTTTGGTAATAAGAATAAGGTAAACCAGTTAACTCTCAGCATCTATTTGCGTGGGCTATCATGGGAAATACATGGTACTGACTACTGACTACTGATTAGGTTAAGTGTAAGATCTGTTATAAGTTTTGTATTGATTCTGTGATACAGTTCGCCAGTTTAGAGATGTTTATCTTTACTGGATTTGACTACTTAAGGAAAATAAATAATGTTGATAATATAGATGTTTCATTTATATAAACTAAGGCCGTACAATAAAAGCTGAACTCTGTCCTAACAATATCGTTACAAATGACATTTAGTCCAGTACTTAGATGCGAGATTGGACTGTACTGCATAATTTTGCCAAGCAGCACATTTTCAATGAAAAAAATGGAGGTTCCACAGAGGCTCTTTTGCAAAGTTAAAGAGTTGCTTTTGTTTAGGGGGTTGATGACACCTCTTCGAGGGGTTGAATTTAATTATGGTATAGCAAGTAGGGATGAAATGATACGAGTAAATCCAAGTAGGTACTCGATACTTTTATCCGATACCAAGTACGTTTTAGTATCGATACTTTGAAATGAAGTATCGAGTAGGTATCGGTTAAATGTACTCGTATCAGTAAATTTTATGGTTTATGGAAATTAACATAATGGATGTTTATCTATTCATTGAAGTTTCCGACCGCATCCTAGGCTTAGTTTTGTGAAGTTATCAGCCTTGGCAGCTGACAAGTTTGTTAAGCTATGCCATAAAACGTTTTCAGATGATATATCGGTAATAACTCGAAAATGATGTACCTACGTACTTGATAAAAAATATTGTTAAAAGGCAAATATGGCTTATAAAAAGAATTTGATATAAATGTGCTTTTATAGTTTGATGTTATTTCTTAAACTTGTTAATTGTAATTTCCGTAGTGTTGTTGATTTCTTTTTTCTCTGTGTATTACATTGAAACTAATATTTTATGCGATTACATTAAATTTGAGAAACTGCCGGTGTTTAGCATATGTAATATGTACGAGTATTTGATAAAATTTAAATCGTAAGAGAGTAGTTAAAAGTGTTGTTGTATTCTAAAGAGTGGCTGAAGTGGAATTTTTGTGAGACCTTTTTAATCTGCATATTTCTTTTAGATACATTTGTGTATCAATTTTTTTTATATACGTAATATTAGCAGCCCGTCCCGGCTTCGCATTGGCGGGCATATTTCTAATTTTTCATAGAAATAATGAAACCTATATTTATCAGCTATAATGTTATAATGTATAAATAATTCTAATGGTTAAAGATTATATCGGTCAAGTAGTTTCGGACAATACAAACAAACACACAAACAATCAAACCTTTCCTCTTTAACATTATAGTGTTGATACACCGACAGCAGCTTTACCTACCGGGTCCAATTGTATTTTTAAATTATACATGAAACCATCGAAATACCTATATAAAATTTCAACCCAATCGGTTAAGCCGTTTAAAGGTTATGCGAAATAGGTAAGTACGAAAGGATATATTTTACTGCCCGGTGTCCTTCCTATTTAAAAAAGTAAGACATTTGGTGCTAAACGTTCAGAATATGCTCATACAATAAACACATTTCATTTTAATTTATGTGTATAGAAAAATTAATTAGTTATGCATAATAAGTGTCTCTGAAACCCTGGAAACACACATACAAATTTTCAACCTAATCGGTCTAGCCGTTTAGTAGTTGACATACCGACAGCAGCGCCATCTATCTTAGCACGGAAGGGTAATACTCCCCTACCCCCGTTGTCCTACTAACCGTTTTTTCGTAGGAATGAAGCATTTTAGCGCGGAAAAAAGTATCCTTTGTTTATCAGGGATAATGTGGGCTTTTAATGGGATAAGAATTTTCCGTTTGCACTACGGAATATCGAATAAAATATCAAACGAAAGTTGAGAATGTTCGTAATCTTGATGTACGGAATTTCGAAAGATTCCCATGACGAAGTATGGCATTGCGAACGTTTGATTTCTATGTAGGTACACACGGAAGAATTGTTCAAAGCCAACGATGCAAGGGTAAGCGGTACCAATAAGGTATAAAATAGAAAATCTTAAAATAATTGAGATTACGAACGTTCTCTATTCAATACTTCACCATACAGTACTTTCGAATCAGAATCAGAATAATCTTTATCCACTTGAACCATACAAGTGGTGTTTGTGCGTATCGACATTTTTATAAACTACCACCGGATCGGAACGCGGCCACACAACTGGCCACGGCGAACTGATGGCCGTTAAAAATACAATCAAAAACTTCAATATCCCGTAGTGCAGTCGAATTTTTCGAATGGCTCCAGTATCTAGTTTCGGAGCCTATTCAATACAAACGGTGGCGGATTCACAAATTTGCCCCTAGTAGGCTGCTAAAATTTTTGCCGCCCCTTTTGATTACTGTATTTCGATACCAACACGTATAAAAGAAGGTGGAAGAAAATATAAAATTTCATAGTAAAATACGTAAAACAAAGTAAAAAAATGTGTTGTTACTTATTTATGTTGAACTTAGGTTTAACAATAATACAATAGAATACTATTTAATTATCTATTGACAACCTGCTTGATGATGATAATCAAATTATTTACATACACACAAAAATCTTTACGCCAAGTCCCTCATTGGGCAGAAAGAGAGTAGGTATTGAGTGCCAATATTACGATCCTTACAGATCTTTGCATGAGAGAGATTTGTAGAATTTCTCACTCTTGCGAATGCGGTCAGCTAACGTTAAGCGCTAAGCTAAGCTTTGCAACCGCATTTATACAACTTTCATGCTTTTTCTAACATACCCAACACTCGCATTTTTTTTATGATAATGGAAGGTAAACTAGCAGACGAATTTCCTGATGGTAAAAAATTCACGCCGCCTAGAGACACCAAAGGTTCTGCCAACCTGAGGCGGGGATGTTAGGCCTCGAGCAAAAGTAAGTTTACCGGCTACCGTACCCTCCAAACCGGAACACGTCATGATGTTATGGCGGCAGGAATAAGTAAGGCGGTGGTACCAATCCAGGCGAGTCGCTGCGAAACTCTACCACCTAGTCTGATATCACGGTGTTAGTGACGGTAAGCCTATACTTGCCCTTTACGAGCTTCCTGGCAGGAAGGCAGATGGTCTATTCTGCAAAGGAGCCCGGCCCAACACGGGTTTCTTAAAGTTAAGTCCTAACTTTGGTTTAAACACCGAAATAATTCAAAGCGAGTCTAGCACCGTGACTCAAAACCTGGGTTTGAAATAGCCTACCCAGAGCTCCATTCACACTATATTCCCTGCATACACTCCCCTACCTACATCCGCGATGTACCTTCCATTCTTGTTTAAAGCATTACCAAGATGTACAATTTCATTCAATGTTTCTAAAGCTACATCATAGATTAAAAACTCTAACATCTGTTGGCTACGTGTTAATCAAATAACAACATTTTGTTATTCTTCGCATTCACAGGTAAATTTATGTCCTTGCAATCATCTTTAATAACTGTAACCAGCGTTTACAGCTAAGATCGTACAGAGTCTAAAAGTAGGTAGGTAAAAAAGTCAATTCACCACTTGGTCTCCCACAAGCACTGCCGTATTCATTGATCTTAACCTTTGGAGGGCGGAGGCACTTATTCCAATGCAAGATACATAAGCGTGCTGAAAATACACATCCCTTCTTTTACGTTTGGAAAATCCCCACGGATACCCGCTGGTCTGTGAGCAGCAGTTATGTCGGAAACGAACCGACTAAAGACCAAACGATGACCTTCACGCCGTCCACCTAGGGTCGAGATGGGGTCGCTTTGGTATTCACCATCTCTCCGCGGCTATGGCCCAGTCCTCACCGGGCCTCCTCCCACGCTGAAAGAGGAGCGACTTCGGCAGGATTTTTTGGATTCATCCAGATAGAATAGTCAATGGAAGTGATACTCTCAATACAAAGGGAACCCCGAAACCTTTTACATTCTTCCAAACTAGTGAGGATTTTGTTTTAGGATTTAGTGATTCACAGCATCTTGTCCAACTTAACCTCTTTTTTTTTAGTGAGTAATCTCCTAGTTTTAGCAGCAATGTGTTTATAGTTTATATAATTTGTAGCGGTCATAGATCTATTAAGTATATGTTATCTCTGCTTCATTACTTAATGGGACCAATTCTGTACAATCGGAATCCTACCAAGGGGGTGAAGCTCTTCCATCTTTAATTTTTTAAGGGGATATGGGCATCTGCTGAAGACATGATATCATCCGCAAACTGTGAATAGGCAGACAAAAAGTTATGAGGAGTTAAATCTGGCAAAGTGTTGATTTTATCATCTAACAAGGAATGATAATTTGGCCAATCAGCTTTAGATGTTATGTTTTAAGGACGAGGATGATCTTAATAAATTAGGATTCTCGGGATTAAGTTGATGGAGGGAGGTTTTCCAATGGAGGGTTGAGGCCAAACATGGGGAAGAAAAAGAAAGGTCAACAACACAAGGGTTAACTCTTCTCTTAGGCGATCCATAATTCAGTAAACATAGATAAAACTCATCACAGATATCTAATAGAGATTCTGCAAATGAGTCTGAACGATAGGAACCCCAAGAAGTGCGGTGACAATTAAAGTCACCCATGATGACAATGGGAGAAGGTAAAGACGATATTATATTTCGTAGAACAGGAATTATAGAATAAAATGGGTGCGGGGTATAAACCGAGGGGAAGGATATGTCTAATGCTCTGAGAGCAACTGCACTTATATCCTCATAGTAAGGAGGAAGAAAAATTTGATTGAAAGTGACAGATCGTTTCACTAGCAGGGCGCAGTGCCTGCATACCCGTCATTCCTGTCTTCCTCAATTCAGATATCTGCAACGGAGTCCCCGGAATCAGCTATGTCTCCGAGAGAGCAACAATGATGGGGTCTACTTCATCTATTAACTTTATCATGTTTTTCATTGAGAAGGCTCTTCATATTCCACTGCAGGAATTTGGCCATTTTGAAGATAGGAAATAAGGGATGGTAGTTGATGGGCAACGTTGGGCGGTAAGCAATCGCTGAATTTGTTTAGGATTTTAAAAAGAAAGGACAGCAGGAATTCAAATAAATCTTCATTATGAGAAACAGTGTTGTTATTGTTATAACTTGTTTTTTGAGAGTTTAGTAGAGCAGATCCATTGGGCATAGAATATTGAATATTATTACTGTTTTCCAAATGAGCAGACTTATTGTAACCTTTGCCCAGTGGGGCCCTAGGTTTAGGAACTAAGTATGAGGTTTTCTTATATGACTTTTGAGTGTTATTAATGTTATAGGAGGATGCAGAATAATCTGAAGGTGAGGAAAAAAGTTGACGTGCAACATCTGAGTAAGACCGGTGAACAGGAGGGAATTGCTCTGATGCATCCATGTATGAGACATTGTCCTGAGACATAACTGCTTTAATAGACTTCTGCCTGGTCAACTCAGGACAGCTTTGGCCAGATGCAAAATGATGCGCGGAGCAAAGAATATTACAAATTTCTCCAGGATGAGATTCAGAACACTTAAAACATCTCGATTTGGATCTACACTGATTTTTAATATGACCGAACCGGCAGCAGTTTAAGCATTGGATCGTAGGTAATTGGTAAACTTCTACTTTCAATGAGGTGTGATATGAAAATACTCTTTCGGGTAAGTGTTGACCTTCAAAGGTTAAGACTACAGATTGAGTAGGAACTGAGGATGTAATATCATTTTCAATTTTCTTCCTGTTGAGGCGATGAGCTTTTAAAACAATGCCATATTCTTCTGAGAAATCAAGAGATTCCACTAGCTCTTGCAAAGTCCAGTCTGTCGGCACCCCTCTAATACGACCCATACGGGTCGAGTTATAAGATGGAATTTAAGCTTTAAATTTATGTGATTTTATAACTGAGTTTGTAGTGAAATTATTGGCACTTTCAGCAGAAGAGAATGTGACAACAATTCTGTTTCGACCAACATTCTTAACGTCATCTTTAAGTATATCCTTAATGTTATTAATATATAAAAAGCGTCCAAACTGTATGGATCTTATAGTAGTTCCTGCAGATGAATCTGGTTCAAGGCGTGAAACATGCACTAAAAAGGGACCTTTGTCTTTATTACTGTTTAATTTTGGCTGATCCAATTTAAGATGTGTATAAACTGTTGACGATGTTATGGTGGGTTTTTTTGACACTGATTATGAAATGTCATCTTCCAAGGTCCGCTTTCGCGACTCAGGCTGTGTAATGAGTAATCCAATCGAATGATTGTGGAACTGAATCTGGATTCTGGACTAATGTCAAGTGGATCAGGGGGGTGATTATGTAACTCATTTACCAACTCAAAATGGATGAGTGTACATCGAATCGCTGTCAAATGACGTGTTTTGTATTTGCTATCTCCAGTGACCAACAGAAATACAATAGAGATAGCAAACACAACTGACGTCATTTGATGTACACTTTTACAGTTTGAGTTGACAACTGAGATACATAATCACCCCCAGGAAGGTCTGGTGGAAGGGGATCCATAATAATCTACTTACACAAAAACTATATAACCAACACCAATTAATTTAACAAATAGAAACTCTTTAGTAATAGTAGAGACCGAAATAGAAAGTTAAATGCATAGGTTAAATGTAAACTAATAACAAACACGTGTTTATAGCAATAACCGTGACAGCGGAATGAAAGTTGCATTGTTGTTATTGACCCTAACTAAGTATCCCTGTCAAATTTTAGCTAAGCAGCAATTGCTAATCCTGTTTGTTGTTGAGTGCTGTTTATTGTCCATAGAACAAAGAAGTAATGCGTACTGACTGTTAAGTGTCAAAATAAAAATGTCATTTTCATGACATGGTTAATGTTTTTTTTTATTGCCATTTGACATTGACAATTTAAAACTGACATGATAATAAACATGGCGTGTTAGTAGAGCGTCAGTAAAAGTGTTTACAAATTAAATTTTTGCGGAGAGTAATCCGTACGCCCCGGGCGGGTATGGGTTCGTGGTTGTTGTGAGGGTACGAGTGATGTTCAGCCACGCGGCGGTGGGGGAGCCTGGGTCCCGGGGCGGTAGGGGGTCGCGGCGGTAGGGGGCATGCTCGGCGCGGCGCGCTACGTGTCCGCTAGCGAGCTGTACTGTGCCGACGAGGTGGAGCTGTTACTGGAGGAGATCCGCGAGCTGGAGCCAACAAGCTGCCGCGGCGAGGAGGTGCAGGACTTCGAGATCGCGGGCAGCGGCGCCGGCGGCGCGGGCGGCCGCTCGCCCGCCGGCACCGACCTCACCGACCGCTCGTGGGACTCTCATGCACACTACTCACGCGCGCCGCCGCCCGAGCCCCAACCGCTGGCGCCCCTCTACTGCCGACTCGCACACCTGCTCGAGCCCATGGGGGCCATCGCCTTAGTACTAGTTGTAAGTATTATCTACTCTGTAAACCTCGACTCATCTAATTTTATATCTGATAACTGGTACCAATTTCTATCTTGCCTGATAAACAATGAGTAGTAATAGCCATTACATGTACCCATTCACTGTTACTGTGAATATTCTCTCAGATTATACCACCCTAAAAGACCTTATGTACTGTTCTTAGTCAATCAACTAACAAATGTTGAAGTGAATCTTACTTCTAAATTTTTATTTCATAATTTCAAACAATTTGTTGATTAATTTCCAAAATTTAGCCAGTTATTGGCTTGTGATATAGATATGTTCAAATTTTTTTTTAAATGAGCCACAGTTTAAACTGAATGAACACGCAGACTGAGATAAGAAATCATTGTTTGTAACACAAAAGCTTATTGCAGCAGAAGTTTGAGGATATATCTTTAACCAATTGAAATGAAATTCTGTGTATACGTCTGGTTTGGATGACAATAAATTGTTTAAATCCAAAATAGCCAAATAGTCAAGAAATGAAATGGTATGGGATCACCTTTTCTATTTCTTTTGTTGCCTGACCCGGGTAACAAACCCAAAATGTCCAATACCGGACCGCTAAACCACAGAGGAGATAAATTATTTTATTTAGTTATTTATTATTATTATATTTTTAATATTTGTGGATTATTTTAAATTGCTATTTTATAATTTCCTATTTGTTTCTAATTATTAGTATTATCATTATTGTTAATATTGTTGTTGATTTTTTTAAATAAATTTTACTATGTAGGTATGCTGGTACCCCCTATTGAATGAGGACTTAGCCTGTTTTGCTGGGGATGTGTAATGATGATTGTAATGATGATTTGAAAAAGTGATGTAAAACATCATTACTCAAGAGAGAGAGAGAGAGAGTTTTGGTGCCTTTGATATTAAAGATGGTTGTAGTTTTTTCATAGAAGAAGGAAGTGTATAAATAAAATATGCTTGAGTAATGAGGCCACTGCTTTACTCAAGACCCCGACATGACTTTCTTTGATGACTTTTGACTTATTTTGAATAGTTTAAACTCGATTTTGTTAAATCAGGTAACTTGGTGCATATTTTGACTTGACTAATGGTGAATGCTAGTGCCAAAAACTTAATAAAGAAATAAAAAGAGATAGATTAGACAAAGCGTGAGTGCACAGTGACTTGTCTTTTGTATATCCTCTCGTCTGTTACTCTCATTTAAATTAATTAAAAATTAAAAATAATATAACATTTTTGTAATTGCAATTACAAAAAATTGCAATACCAGGCATTGTCCCACTTCAATATTTTCAAAATGGAGATCATCCGCTGTGTTAGGTTATAAAATTCATATTGAACAATATGATGTACTTTGCAAATATCTACAATTGCAACTATCAATATATATAAAAATGAATGCCACTTTTCATTGTAAAACTCAAGAATGTGCTCACCTATCCAAACCAAATGTTTAGGCTTTGTTCGGACTATTTAGTCGATGGTTTATATGAAGTTTACATAAAATTGGTCCAGCAGTTCTCCATTTATCACATTTTTGTAACAAATAAATTTTAAAAATGGCAGATTATTTTGTTAGTAGGTATTTTTGAGTCAAATTCAAACTTTTTTCAGATCCTGTGAGTCATATTGAAACTTTTTCAGTTGTTTTTTTCTTTTGTTGTGTTATGTCATTCATACGGTCATATACGTAGAGAAGCACGTACTGGGCCGCTAGTATGTTATAAAACTATGGTGTAGGAGTGTAAGTACTAGTAAGATTGAAAAGTATACGGCCGAACCAAACAACACATACTAAATCAGTTATATTTTTATTTTTCTACATAATCACCATCAAGTTCAATGCATTTTTGCCATCTCCCATTCAAAGCATTTTGATTATTGTACAAAATTATTCTTCTTTACAATCAAAATATAAAATAAATAAATAAATATGTGTCTACTGCTGTTTTGACCTTGCCGTTTGTTGAAAATCTTTGGCCTTTCAGGTGCTTTTTTAGGTTAAAGTATAGAAAGAAACCTAATAGTGCCAGATCAGGTAAATAAGGCGGATGCAGGAACAGTTCAAAGCCACAATTGTGGATTTCAGCCATTGATTGGACAGATGTTTGAACATGGGTTTATCTTCATGAAACAGGACATTCTGAGTATTTCGGGACATTTTTCTTTTATTTCCTGTGGTAAACAACGTACTAAGGCACAGTAGTAATCAGAGTTTATAGTCTGTTCCCTTTCAAGATAATCAATAATAATCACAAAATTAAAAAAATGCACTCTGCTTTATTTGGAATGGCGGTAAGTTTACAGATACTAATGTTCTTGATGTGTTGTGTCTCTAGTTGTGCTGCGTGTGCGTGTGCAGTTGCGTGTGGGCGGCGCTGGGCCTGCGCGGGGTGGGCGAAGCGAAGCCGTTGTTATTCGGAGCGCTCACCTCTATCATGCTCCACGCACTCCTCATGCTCATGCATATCACCAGGCTTGACCTTTTGTTACCACTGGACTGGAATAAACTTGTAAGTGGTCTTTTATGTGCAGTACTCCGTAAAAAAAATTCTGATTGCACAAAACTAGAATTGCAAAAAATTTTTTTCTGTCATAGTAGTTATGTAAGTGCCCTAAAATTGATTTGCCTGGAATTGCATTATCAGATCCGGACACAATATGATTACCTCAAAATACAATCTTTCAAATGAAAAAAAAAATGCAATTGGGTTCAGGAATGGTGGATAAATTGATTAAAATACAGAAAAAAAATTTAGAAGTCAAACTTAATTAATCTCCTTTTTTCTTTTTAAAGTCACAAATCAGCTATTTTGCAAAAAATAATTGCCATGATTATTTATTTAACCATCATAATTCTGGTGTTAAGTTTTCTTCTTTTATTTCTTCACACACATTGTCATCCTTCCACGGTTTCTTTGATTGGCCACTTCTAGCAACTTGGTTTTACTGGTTGACTCTTATCTTGTGTTATCAAGCACACGGCTCTCCCGATGGTAAGAGATAATCTTGGCCATTAGACACCCTAGATGTTATAGGTGCGACACTGTCCTGTTGCCTTGATGGAAAGCCTATTGTGCAAACCTACCAGCTACCCTACCCTCCACACCGGAACATGACAGTCTCATTATTGCCGCAGGAATAGGTAGGGTGCTGGATCCCTACCCGGGCAAGTTGATCCACACCACTTTATCACCAGTGGTCTTGTTAGTGATGTTATATATTTTAACCAGTGCTCACCTCTTACGAGCTGCCTGGCAGAGAGGTAAATGGTCTACCCTACTCAGCGGACCTGGACCAACATGCGGAGCGTTAGCTGAGCTTTAATTGTTTAGTGTTAACGGCTGTCAAAATATTTTGCATTAAATGCATAAAATAATTAAATATTGTAGGTAATTAATTTAATAATGGTAAGTACTGTTTATGTTCATATAGCTTCTTAATTATTTAAACAGAAACAGTATTTACCGGTTAACTAAATTGGACCATTTTTGATGAAATTTAGAATGGATATAGTAGTAAGTTATCCATAAGACATACATTTCTACAAATGCAAATGTTTATGTGAATCTATAAAAGATATGCAATCTCGTTATATTATGTTTTGTTATAAAATATTTTCGATTAAAGCTTCCAATTGACACGTCGCTCATATATTCCAATTAATTTACGTTAAACATGAATTAATTAATCTTATATAAAAATCAATTACTGTTCGTAAGTGTTGCTAAAACTCGAGAACAGCTGGATTGATTAGCTTTATTTGCTTTTGAATTATTTGTAAAAGGCCAGGGAAGGTATAATAGGTAAAATAAAAAGAAACTAGAAAACATTTTTAATTTTAATATACACACAGAACGGGTGGAACGAAGTTCGCCTGGACACGTATATAAACTTTACTCAAATGACTGTGGAATTGAATCTGGAATAGGGTTCGGTGGGTCGGGAGGATCTGGATTGTTAGGATCCATAATAATCTACTTGCACCAAAAACTACTTACTCAGGAGTATAATACAACTAGATAATCAACACCAATTGATTTAAACAAACAAATTCTCAGTGTATCAGTAAATACAAAGAAACCTGAAAAATCTATTACTACTTTAATTACTATTCAGAGTAAACTGTTTTGATAAAATGTGCTTAGTTAAACTTTTGGTACCTTATCTTTTGATGATCTATCTCTAACTTGGATTACTCAAGGTAGTCATACTACATTTTATAATAATAATTAATATTATATCAAAAAACGATGTGGTATGTGAAGCAAATAAAATTTCGTGGTAAACTTAAGACGAAAATTACTCTGAATTCTTAGTATCGGTCCACCTTATCCGAAATCTTTGTGCACACCCCTGGGCCTGTGTCGTGACTAGTTATTAACGAAGTGGACGGCGGTTTTGCAGGGGGGGTGTGGGTGCGCGTGGAGCGCCGCCTGGCTGGCCACCGGCGCCGTGGCCGCGCTACTGGCACCGCCCTTGCGCTCTACACTGCTCTACACAGCCGCCGTAAGTATACACTTCACACTGTGC